>MJUU01058142.1:60909-71154 GCA_002080025.1 Modiolus philippinarum
CTCATCTGCTATACAGTTGATTTCTCCTTGGCGATCAAAAATAAAGAACTCGATGGAGCTTTTATCTTGATACTTTTATCATTATCCATCTCCATTTGCCATTTAACTTGAAAGATATTTACATATATTACATATGGTATAAGTTTCTATAAATCTCATTGGATAATACGCTCGCGTGAATTTAAGAATATTCAGTATATTTCAGCGTTGTTTCTAATTTTAGGTATATTGACGCCATGTTTCTATTTTTAAGTACATGTATAGTTTGACGCTATGTTTCTATTTTTAGCTACATGTCTAGTTGGACTTTCAGACTAAAGTTGTTCACTAAGAAAGATCTTATGAAAATCATATTGGAAAACGCTTTACACATTAATAGGAGTTTCCGCCGGAGAAATAAAAGAGGATATTAAAATGTTTTTACAGAGCAACCATTGAAATCAATGAAAAATATATTTAACAGTTGTCACATGTTTTTTATTGCACACTTCTCGTAAACACGCTAATAGTTGAAAGGTATACTTGTTTGTTTGTTTGTTTTTTTTTTGTGCAAATATAAGAGAAATGTCGGCATTTACTTATATGTGAACACTCATGTAATAACCCACTCTAGATGATGGCAGATCCACAACCACCTTCAAATAAAGGTTCTATTTCTAATTAAATTCCAATCTATTGACAAAATTTTCGTCCACAAAAATGTAGATACCATAAAACTACATATGTAATATAAAAATGATGGACTTTTTACTCTGTCAATATATAAATATGGACCTGTTACGAATATATAGACCTCGAACTTCGTCCTCGGTCAATATAAACCTCACAGGTCCATATTTAACATATTGACTTCGTAAAAAGTCCATAATTGATAAGTATTTACTGTGGAAGTACATCAATTTTCGTGGTTTTATTAAATATCACTATTTCGTGGATACTTAAATTCGTGGTTTCGAAATCTATGTATTAAAACTCTAATCAAAAATGCTTTTCGTTTGGAACTTAATTTCGTGGTTTAAGCCAACCACAAAATCCACGAAAATTTGAAACCCACGAACAACAGTACTTTCACAGTATGTGTTATTTTTTTTATCTCTTTGTATTAGTTTAAATCTTTTGAGTATCCTTAAGAAAGAAAAGAGTTTTGGTAAAGTCAATGATGTTGAGTTTTCGAGAGAAAAAATAACTGTTCTGTAATTTTTTCTGCAGATTTTGTATGTATCTTATATAAAATATATACCCATTCAAATAATAGTTTATTTTTGTATAATTTATTTAAAATTGGATGTCGCTGAATTTACATATGATACGTAGAAAAGACGTCGCAGAATAACACAAAAATTGTCGCTGAAACGATAGTCGCTGAAATGATGCTGTCGCTGAATTTATACGCACCCATATTGATAGGTCGATGTCAAAACTGAAAAACAAGTCCAAATTTAAGGTTCCTGATCTCGTTTTGGGGATATTAACGATTAAAATTTAGCGGGATATTAAACTCCTGTGAATTTTTCATAGGTTTAACAAAAGCGATGTTCGTCCTTTAATGAATGGAACAATCAATAGAATATTATGAAAATTTGTCAGAATGCTCCAAAAGATGTATTTAATTAAGTTATCAAACAAAATGTGGAGTTTTTTTTTCCAAAAATATTATGCTTTTGAATTAATAAAACATGACCTGGCAAGCATCCTCATATCAACACCGACGTGACCTTGTCATGATTGTAAATTATTACTGTATATGCTGATGACAGCTCGATTCTGTATTCTTATGCAAATTCTAATATTTTATCAAAAAGGCTTAGATCGACAAGGATTTCAGTCTTACAGTCAGTGGCTTATTGACAACAAATTATCTCTACTTTCGGTAAAAACAGAATGTATACTATTTGGCACGAGGCAGAAACTTTTAAAATTACAAAAATCTGATATTGTGTGTAATTATTACACTATTTTTTCTCAGAATAGTGTAAAATATTTAAGACTTCACAATTTACTGTCCGGAGACAATATGCAAAGTACATAGAGGGAGGTGAGCTTGGTACAATGATTTGCACAGTATGTGAAAGGGTATATTATACATTTAAACGACAGCATTCCAAAATAACAGTCATTGATAATTATACCTGTATCTCTCTGTAAATCCTGATAACCTGACAGAGACAACTTCACCTGTACCAAAAGCCCATTATAAAATTAACCGATAAGAGTATTCATTTTAAACCGAAGGAACGCAAAACACAAAGAATGCTAATTTTACTGGTATCGATGATCAGCTGATCCAATGTAAGGCAAGAATAACCATTTACTATGTGCGAAAATGGAACAATATTGACACCTCAGAAATAATAAACAAACTGAGAAAGAAAACCAAAGGCAGAACTGGGTTAGTGAAGATAGAATAAGGTAAAGTGAAACCATGCCAGTAACAATAAAAAAAAGAAATGGAAATTAGAGATTTTAAGTTAGCCCATAAAACTAGAATTGAATGAATTAAAAGCAAAAATATCCATGTTGGGGATGAAAGATAGCATAAATTAATGCATATGTAAAATTGTTAGAAATAGAATAGAGGTGAGCCAATAAATTCCAAATTAAGAGATCATAATGAAACCGTGTTTTCAAATAAACATACAGACTATGGACCTAATAGAATATGACGTATGAATATCATAATTATCCAGTGGCTCGTGAACTAAGTAATCAGGGAATAATGAAAGATCGTGGTGAACGAATAATTAGACATCAACCCGAGAAGCATGTACATAGAAATGCTGGGACTGCATTTTGCTATTCTACAATTATTAACTATTGTATACCAACAATAAAGGTGATATTTGTCTACTGAATGTCTGTATGCCCTCTGATAACAAATAGTCTGACATTGAGTATAAAGATACACTAGGACGACTAAAAAAATACAATGTAAAATACAGGTAATAATGACTGGATCTCTCCATAGAATTAGAACAATCCATGATACATTGTTACATCAATTTACAAAAGAACTTTGTATTGAAGGGAATAACTACCGTATATCGGGATTTTTCTTTTGCGTGTGTCTAATTTTCGCTATGTTCGCGATAGACAACCATGCGCAGATTTTAGCCTCCGCGTAATTTTCACTGCCCATTCAGATGCATCAGATTCAGTATCAAAACGCGAATTATGAACTTGGTGCGAACAAAACCCGACGTGAAAATAACCCGATATACGGTATATGGAAAAGCGTACCTTTTATCACCATAATGGACAGTCTGAAGGACAGATTGATTATATTTTTGTTTTGACAACATGTGTTAAATACACCAAACCATCTAGCAATATTGATGTACACCATCATTGGAAAGCTAGGAAATCAAAACCTATTTCTGTAATTAGAAGAACTGTTGGAACAAATGTGATAGAGGTTGAAATGTTGCTACAAACTTTATCTGGCTCATCACGTAATATTGACAGGGAAATTGCGGCAATGAAGGGAGTTTTACTTCTTGCAGGACAAATTGAATACCAAAATATACGGAAGATGAGCGAGTACCAAAAGCTGACAATGGAGTATGGAATAATAACATCTCAAAGGCGTAAAAAAGTAGAAAAAGCACATAGAATATGAAAAAATAATGGTTCTCAGAACAATCCAATCACAAATAATTACTGCCAAACGTCTACTCAGGAACGCACACAGACACTAACATGCATCGCAAAGAGATAAATGGGCAAATAGAATAATGGAAGCCAGAACTAGTGACAATAAGCTTTTGAATAAACTAATTAATAATCAGAAACAATCAAGGATAAAGTATACAAAGTTTTTGATGGTCAAGAGATAAATCATAGAGAAGGAATTTTGGACGTATGGTGCTCCCATTTTAAGAAAATCGCAACTATAACTATTGATGAAAGTTTTGATTTTGGAAATCTAAAATTATTTGAAACTCCAAATCATGTTATTGAGCTAATAGCTGCAATTTATGAAAAGATGACCCCAGTACAGAAATCTGAAGTGGGAAGAGCAATAAAAAGCTGAAAAGGGATAAGTTGTCAGATATAGATGGGTTAATAGCCGAACACTTTAAATTTCCTGAAAAAGAGCTAGTACTTAAAGGGATAAATAACTGTATATTTGAACAATTAATAAATTTCCAAATAAATACCGAAGGAAGAGCCAAAAATCAATTTGATGTACAAAATCTGTTGAAATCTGGAGTACAAATGCCAGTGTTAAAGAGAGAAAGGATAAATAAAGTCCGAATAGTTTCCGGGTATTACTGTTACTGCGGTCATCTCAAAGTGTCCTAAATGAGAGAGTTGATACATATATTTGTCACTGGCACCAATCTCACAACTCATAACATTTTGTTATGAAAGAAAAATCGTGATGATAATGCCCTGTTATGAGTGATGATATCGAGGTCACCGCTTCGAAATGCTAGTACCAACATTTATCATCATATTACCCGTAAACTACTCGTGTTTTTTAAAATCAGAGAATGTAGTTCGATTGCTATTAGGTCAAGGATGATATACATACAAAAATCTTATTAAACGGTAACATATTGCTTGCTGAATTACTGTTTTTGTGGGGTTGAACTGGTCAAATTTTTGACAAACCGTCCGAAATTTGTGTCTTTTTCTTATAATCAGCAATATTTAATTCATATATTTTTATACGTCTGATTGTAATATTTACACTTTTGCCTTGATATGTTCCTTTGACACTAAAAAAGATAATATTTTATATGAAATTAAAGATTTTGTGAATCGTTATGAGTGACAATGTCAGGTTATTAGTTGTGGGATATTTAATGAGTGATGTGACTAAAAGACAAAGTAAAATCGTCACTCCAGAAAATATCTTTTAAGCGACGAATATTATTTGATAGTGGTTTCAATATAATTTTACAATAGAAAGAAAAACATTTTTTAAATGTAAGTGTTTTCTGACTTTACCTTTTGGCAGATCTTAATTACATTGCTTACATAGATACCTAGGACATCATATTGGATATAGAAATTGATTTGGAAAATTAGTATCGTTTTAAGCCCACCTTGCTATAGTCAGGATGACTTATCATGTCACTGGTGTCCGTCGTTACTTTTTCATTCAAAGATCTTCTCCTCTGAAACCGCTGAGCAAATATAGTTCCCCTTCAGACTTTTTTTTTCAATTTTCGTGCTTCATCTAAGATGGTCGCCAACAACTAACATATTTTGGCATATAGGAAATGAGCTCTATAGGAAATGCATTCAAAGATCTCCGAAATAACTCAGCCAATTGGAATCAAACTTTGTTACAATAGCCCTTGGTGGTCCCCTTCAAAGTGTGTGATTTTTATGTTCGTATTTTATCCGAGATGGCTGCCAAATGGTAGCTCAGTTTATTATAGGTCTTATGGGAAATGCATACAGAGATCTTCTCCTCTGAAACTATTGAGCCATTTGGAAACATGGTCACAATTATTCTGAAATGGTCAAAATTTGTTATTTTTATGTTCTTAGCTTATCAAAGATTGTCGCCAGCGATGAAACATAATTTAACACCTGATCCTATGGAAAATGCATTCAAAGAAATTCTCTGAAACTAATTGGCCAATCGGAACCGAAATTGGTCACGAATGTCCTTTGGTGATTCCCTTACAAGTTTGTGATTTTTATTCTGTACTTCATCAAAAATGGCCACCAACGTGAAATATAGGATCATATCATAGAAAATGAATTTAAAGTGCTGCTCCTCTGAAGCTGTTTGAACAATTTTGTTTTGGGATAATTCCGCTTGCTATATTTTGATGATATATCAAACTTGGTATGTAAGTTGTTGACTACAAAACTCATGCAAGTTCGATAATTTATGAACGAAATAACCTTGATAAGCAAGTTGTTAATTACAATCCCTAACCAAGTTTCATTTCCTTTTTAAGAACTAAGTGATTCTAGACTTATATGCCCTTGAAATTTTGACATTTTGGGGATGGTTTTTGACCCATTTCTTTTAAGTAATATTGCAAACAAACTCTGACCAAGGTCAATTTCTGTTTTAGAGCTTCAAGCCCCTTAAAACTTTGAAAAATTTTGCAAATTTCGAGGTTTCCGACCAAAAACGTCTGAACGAAATTGCAGACAGTTTTCCAACTTGGTTTGTAACAACGACAGAAGAATACCAAAGCAACAAAGGAAACAGCGGCAGTAGAATAAGGAGTGATATTTACAAAAATCGAAGTCCAAAGAAATAGCAAAACAAGATCACAAAAACAAATGCAACGACGCTAGACATTTATCAAGCACAGAAATAAAAAATAAAACACAACATTCAAAAGAAAACCACTCACAGTGTGAACATCTATGATAGTAAGAGTGACATCAGGTGCTCCGGAAGTGTAAGCATGTCCTGCTCTTTTGAAAGCACTCGTCACACTATAAGTGAGTTTATCTAGGAAAAGGTCAAAATAGGTATAATCATATCCGGGAAGACGTGAATCTAGCTGAAAATGTCCGCTTCCATTTGGGACACTGACAAGTCATATCTTTCAATGTTGTTTTGGTGACGGTGGTATGTAAGTTATTTTTCACAAAACTCAGGCAAAATTATATTTTGGTTTCAGAGGTTTAAGTCGTTCTGAAGTGATGCCCTGTAAAACTTCAGAATTTAGTCCAATCCAGATTAACAAAAATATATATCGTCTTCAAAATTATTTTCAAAGTTTCGTATCTCTAATCTCAGTCCCGGTTTAATTTTACATTCAGGGGAGAGAGTGGTTTTTTGGGTACAGCAAAACACGTATGGATGGGGCTACTTTACTATTTTCTTCATTTCATTTTGATAGACTACCTTTATTACCCCCGCACTTTTCTGAAGAAAATGCGGTGATATTGTTTTGGTCCCGTCCGTCTGTCCGTTAGATGGACCTTGTCAGTGGAACTCCTCCTTCATTTTTGGATTTATGGATTTAATTTTGTTATAGAATTGTTGCATATAGTCTGCAGATGCGCAATAAGCTTTCGGATTTTTGATATTGTTCTTGATGCAAACAAGAGGCCCCAAGATGTCGATTTTGACACGTGTGAGCTTGTCTGTGGAACTCCTCCTACATTTTTGGGATTTAATTTTGTTATAGAATTGTTGCATATAGTCTGCAGATGTGCAATAAGCTTTCGGATTTTGATATTGGTCTTGGTGCAAACATGAGGCCACAAGGTGTCGATTTTGACACATGTGAGCTCGTAAGTGGAACTCCTCCTACATTTTTGGATTTATTGATTTAATTTTGTTATAGAATTGTTGCATATAGTCTGCAGATGCGCAATAAGCTTTCGGATTTTTATATTGGTCTTGGTGCGAACAAGAGGCCCTAAGATGTCGATTTTGACACATGTGAGCTTGTCAGTGGAACTCCTCCTACATTTTTGAATTTATGGATTTAATTTTGTTATAGAATTGTTGCATATAGTCTGCAGATGTGCAATAAGCTTTCGGATTTTGGATATTGGTCTTGATGCAAACAAGAGGCCCCATGATGTCAATCTTGACACATGTGAGCTTGTCAGGGGAACTCCTCCTACATTTTTGGATTTCTGGATTTAATTTTGTAATAGAATTGTAGCATGTAGTCTGCAAATGTGCAATAAGCTTTCGGATTTTTTTATAGTGGTCTTGGTACAAACAAGAGGCCCAAGATGTCGATTTTGACACATGTGAGCTTGTCAATGGAGCTCTGTTTTCTGAGTCAAACAGGGAAGTGTGGGGATGGCCATCATTTCTAGTATTAATAAATGCATTAATACTGTACTTTGGAGGAATTATTCATGGTCAGAAATAATAACTTTCGTGTAACACGATTACAGTAGTTTTCATCACTTGCGAGTCATTTTCTGAGGTGGCGATTTTACTTTGTCCTTTAGTCACATCACAACTCATGACCTGATATCATCACTCATAACGATTCATAAAATCTATAATATCATATAAAATATTATCTTTTTAGTGCCAAAAGAACATATCAAGGCAAAAGTGTAAATATTACAATCGGACGTATAAAAATATATGAATTAAATTTTGCTGATTATAAGAAAAAGACAAATTTCGGACGGTTTGTCAAAATTTTGACAAGTTCAACCCCACAAAAACAGTAATTCAGCAAGCAATATGTTACCGTTTAATAAGATTTTTTTATGTATATCATCCTTGACTTTATACCAATCGAACTACATTCTCCGAATTTTAAACACACAAGTAGTTTACGGGTGATATAATGATAAATGTTGGTACTTGCATTTCGAAGCGGTGACCGCGATATCATCACTCATAACAGGATATCATCATCACAATTTTTCTTTCATAGCAAAATGTTATGAGTTGTGAGATTGGTGCCCGTGTTTGTGCGATACAAACTCTACAACAGCATAGGTTGACTGAACACGCATCATCATTGCTTGTAGTTTTCCTGCCGTCAGAATAACTCAAATATGTTTCGATATAATCTGTACTGAAGAGACATAAATTGTCGAAATGCGCATATGCAGAATCTAAATTAACGGTAACTTCGGTATTTTGTTATTTCTAGATATTATTAATGTGAGTGATCTTGGGTGCGGATTATGATTGGCAGGAGTTGCATCTCCATATTGCTCTGATGATATAGGAATTCTAGCGAATTATGAAGTTGAGTTACATGATATCCTTGATATCGTATCCAATCATACCAAAAGAGATCTTGTTAAGATAAATGATGGGAAATAAGAGCTGATGGCATATAAATGTAAGTAATGTTAGGCATTGGAAATGAGGGTAATTCCAAAATTATCGAACAGAGTGGTCAAGAGCTAAAGTCCGAAATATCATTTGGAAACCAAAGGCAAAATTGTCGACCGCAATGGTCCTGACTTGGTACAGGCATTTCAAGAGAAATGGTGGGTTAAACCGGTTTTATGGTTAGCCAAGCCTCCCCTTGTGATAGTGTTATTAATTATATATGACAGGGGACAAAATTCACCAAACAAATCTTACAAAACATTTAGGAATCAAAAGCCTAGAAAGGTATGGGTGTTGATCTTAGGATTAATAATGGAATGGCAACCTACTAGGTGCAAGATTACAACTAATGAAAGGTTTCTCAACACTTGTTGCCAGGAATATGTGGAAAGTACATGCAATTCCAAGAGCAGTTTATGGTCTGGACGTAATGACCGTTAACCATGATATGTATAATATGTAAGAACATCCGCCAGTTACTGCTTAATTCAGATTTGGTGCAATGTTTTATTGCCTTGGGTGTGAACTTTTAGATTTTAGCATTTTATATTTATATGCCATGCGTATTTTACGATTATGCTTTTGGTCGTTTTAACTGAATGAACACGCTATACGTATATTAAATTATTCTCTTACGTTCTTGAATGAAATGTCTGCCCTTTTGTTTTGAAAAGCTTTGTTTGTAGAACAACATTTGAAAGAAAGTTTGAAATTCCATGTAAGAATTTTTTTTAAATATTAGTCGTCAAAATTTTGAAACGGTTCTCTCTAGAGTCTTCCTATATTTTCCATTAGCTGCTTATATTCCCTCAAATATATGAAAATATGATTGGAAGTTGATAAAATTTTGTATATTTTCTACCTTATACATTTTAAAGTGGCCTATGCCCACAGAAATATCATTCATGGGCAAAAATATTTGATGATGTTTGAATGGATAAAGCCAAAGGATGTCGAACGCTTCTGAAAACTGAAGCTCATACACCCTTGATTCAGCATGAAGTTGTGTTTTATTTAAAAAAAAATAGTGCGGATGCATGCTAGGCATAACTTTGTAGGTTAAAGGTTAATCTTGTGTTTTATTCACAGAATATCATATACACCCGTGCCGCATTTTTTCAATAATATATAGTCTTAACTCCTCCCATCGTAGTTTTGTCCTTAGCTATATTTGGTATTACTGATTATTCGGATTTCATTTGGTTTTATGGATTTCAATCATTTTTTTGTTGAAATTGTGGATTTCCTTTGTTTGGGTTCTAGTGCTGCTGATGAGGAATTAATTTCCGAAATGGCCATACAGCTCATTTAAATTATTGCAGTTGGAGTTAACATATGTGTTATGGTCTCATGTTCATTTACTCCATATCCTTTCGTAAAATATTTTCCACAATTGAATACATCGGCAAACGAATACCGAAGCGAGAAAATCATAAATCCAAAATCACGGCAATTCACAGCCAACACGAATTGAGACAGTATGACGAAAAAGACAC
>MJUU01058142.1:71596-97810 GCA_002080025.1 Modiolus philippinarum
TATGCTCTTTATTTTTCTTAGATATGGTGTACTTGTACATGAGATAATACCTCAAATGTACACTTTGTTCAATTATTATTATCTAAATTTCTGTAAATTGTAAAACGGAAGGATTAACTCCCCCCATCGTAGTTTTGTCCGTAGCTATATTTGGTATTACTGATTATTCGGATTTCATTTGGTTTTATGGATTTCAATCATTTTTTTTGAAATTGTGGATTTCCTTTGTTTGGGTTCTAGTGCTGCTGATGAGGAATTAATTCCCGAAATGGCCATACAGCTCATTTAAATTATTGCAGTTGGAGTTAACATATGTGTTATGGTCTCATGTTCATTTACTCCATATCCTTTCGTAAAATATTTTCCACAATTGAATACATCGGCAAACGAATACCGAAGCGAGAAAAGGTGGAATTCTAAAATCATAAATCCAAAATCACGGCAATTCACAGCCAACACGAATTGAGACAGTATGACGAAAAAGACACAAAACAAAAAATGAACAAGAACGCCACAAAACTAAAGCACTAGCAGTGTGAACCCCTATAAAAACTGAGATATCATCAGGTGCTCCGGAAGGGTAAGCATGATCTACTCCACGCCTGGCACCCGTCACACTGCCAGTGAAAAGTCCGGTTTTGTCACAGTCGGTGACTCAAAAATATCTTTGTTCATTTGTGAAACAGAAACATTGTAACGGTCTGTCAAATCGTGGTGACGGTCGTAAAATTTCTGTTGTGACAATTGCAACAGTGGCTGAACGTACCCTTGATGTATAAGCTTTTGAGACAGTAATTTCGCTCTGTTGACAAAATCGCTGTACAAACTTCAGGGCCGGCAATAGCGAATGAGTTGTGAAATGTACGCGCCATATGCCGGAGATGTGGGATTATTACTGCTCAAAAACGGGAAGTTCACTATTGGAAAGTATAAATCATCACGCTTGTCGTAAAGTTTTGTTTTCAGACGTCCAGGGTTGTCAATGTAGAGGTATAGATCCAGGTACGATGCTGATGATGGTGTATCAGTGGTATCTTTAATTTCGAGTTCATTTGGGTATATAAGATGAAGGTTTGTCCAGTGAAAGAACATCATCTATATATTAGGCCATGGGCTGAAATCACTTTCCGTGCACCCCCACTTCCCATTTAGACCGGTTTTTTCAGTCCTCCTATATCCCCTCTTCAAAATAAAACATGTTTACACGAACATAACCTGCACGCATAGACAGTATAGGGACACTTTTATAGTACACCGCGAAAAATTCTTGTTAAGCTCCATAATTATTTAATGATAAGTAATATGTAGTGAAATTTGGTACCAAATTAAAGCTAATTTAATATCCTTCACAATGAACTCAGGTTTGGGCACTTTACGCCATTTTTATGATCTGGGGACACAAAAAAATGTACCCCCCTGCAAAAAAATAGCGAAAATGACAATTTTAGGCTGTCAATTTCTTTCAGATCAACAACCCTCGTCATTTGATCTAGTTTTTATGCCTAACTTATCTGTTGTGATACAATGTTGGAAAATAAAACCATTAATGTCCACAAAATTTTTATTTTCGGTATGAAATTTTTGAAAAATGGAAATTTTCGGAATTTCAGATTTTTTCACAATTTCGACTTTCTCACTTTATGGTCGTAAAAATCTGAATATATATTTAATAATTGCCGATGTAATAATGATTTCTGATATGTTAGCAACAAATCGTGTGCAAACACTTTAGTTTCAGACGTCTTATAGGTTCAGAAATGTCAAAATAGCACCCCTCCCCCTAAAAATTAAGGGAAAATATGAAATATTTAGGCTCTAAATGATTAAAGAATAATGTTTTATTGGAATTCTAGTGTTTATTTTACTAAAGCTGACATGCAGAAGATCATTTAAGTAGATTTAAACTTTTTAAGAGGTTTCTTTTTTATCCTTCTGTTCGAAATTGTATGCAAAATGGGAATTTTCCGTTTTTCAGAATTTCTGCTGTTTTGACTTTGAGATGCAAATACATCATTAAATTGATAAATAACTTGAAAATATTGATGAGGTATCCTTTCATTATATCTAAGCCATAAGAAAATATGTTTTTTAGCATTTTTAGAATAACTATGTACAGTCTCATAAATTACAAACATATAACCCCTTACCACAAATATTCAACACAATTTATTTCATTTTATTCAGCTTGAAAAGCTTAAACATTGTATAAAGGTCCAATAACATATCATTTCAAATACAAATATACATAGAGACTTCCATATATCACAAATAAGATCATGTGTGTGGTTTATGGGCAGTTACACAACAATTAAACTTGGAATTTGTAAAATTCCGAAATGCTGAAAAATCCCATTTTCACGAAAAGCGCCCAAAATATACAATTTTACCTATATTTTGGAGTTAAAATTGCATATTGCGATATATAAAATGCATTTTTTTTAAAGAAAGTAAAACATTAGTATGTTTTGTTCATATAAATGTACAGACATACGTATTCTGGGGATTTTTAAGCATCATTTTCCTGGGGTAGGGGTAAAATTTTCGGTATTAAGAGTCACATTAAACACTCCTTGTTCTTCTAAACATAGTTTTTATATAGCTTATATATCGGTTAGACCAATGAATTGGCATATCTGCATATAAATCCTCCAGATTTGCCACATATAACTATTAAAAAGTGAATTTTGGACAAATCTGAAATGCTGAAAATTGCCAATTATTCATCAGTTCTGTACAAAATATTGAGTTTAAGCTGCCAAGTGGGACTTAAAATGAAAAATCTTGATAGAAATTATACAACATTATTATATTCAATGCAGATTTTGTGTGTTTTGGTTATTTTCATGCGAAAATAGTAAAAAGATGACTATCATAGGGAAAATTTTTTGGGGTAGGGGTAGGTTTTTCGGTATTTAGAGTCACATTAAACACTCCTTGTTTTTATATATATAATGTACCGCTTAGAACAATTAAATGGCATAGTTGCAGATGAATCCTCCAGATTTGACATATATTACGATTTAACAATGAACTTCAGAGAAATCTGAAATGTTGACAATTCCCATTTTTCATCAGTTTGGGCGAGATATTGAGTTTAAGTCAACAAATGGTTGTTAAAATACCGAATCATGATGTAATTCATGCAACATTGTCATATATAACACACATTTTGCGTGTTGTAGTTATTTTTATGCGAACATAGACAAAATTATGACAATTTTAAGGAAAATTTGTTGGGGTAGGGGTAAGATTTTTGGTATATTGAGTCACATCAAACACTTCTTCCACAAGGAAACAGAAAAAAATAAACCCCGCCCCGTTTTATCAGGACGAAACTGGACGCCATTTTGATTTTCGAGAATCTGAAATTCCTATTGGTCAATAGTCTTCTGTGCATGCGTTCTCCTCACTACGCAAGCGTACTCCTCACTTTCCCCCAAGAACTATCTATATAGCTAGGCTATTCCATAGCCTAGCTAATTGTTCCACAAACAGTCTGGAAGTAAAATATAAACATCTAAAAAGTTCCAACTTATTCATCAACCACCTTTCATGCCAGCATTAATCAACCGTTTGGGCAACAGACCAATCTCACAAACTTAAATTTCTGATAAGTGTTTGTAAAAACAAATAGAAAAGAAAAATTGAAGTGTTTTTTTTTATGCCGCCAGACCGAGGATCGGGGGGCATATTGTTTTTGTCCTGTCTGTCTGTCTGTCTGTCTGTCTGTCTGTTTGTCCTAAACTTTAACCTTGGCTATAACTTTGGCACTATATATATAAGGTAGACTTTTGATACTTGGCAAGTGTATAGGTCTAGTCAAGAGGAACATAAATATGCAAAAAAAAAATTAGGTCAAAGGTCAGAGGTCAAGGTCATAGGGGTCGAAAAGGGGTAAAATTGGGAATCTGGGGGCATATGTAGTGTTTCACAAACACATCTTGTTTTATAAATATTTTTTTTTTTGTTAGTTTTTGTTTTTGTTTTTTGTTTTTTGGGTTTTTTTATTTTTGTTTTTTGTTGTTTGTTTTTTGGGGTTTTTTTGTTATGCTTGTCCACCATGTCTGCATTTGTCTTTCCTTCTCTTCGCTATCATTAATTCAACCAAAACTAAGTGTCTCTATAAAATGACTTTTTTTTCGTTTTTTATTCTGTTATAATAACTGTAGAACGTATATACATTTTTATCATCCATGTTCGAAAGCATGCTGGGTTCTGGTTTACCTTATTCGTAATTTATAGAAACCACTATGTATAAACTTGTTGGGCACGTCAATCTTCAGTTTCTTCCAATAATTTTCAACATAATTTTTGGTGCTGATCGATCCCAAACAAATTTTTTTTCACCAAATCACTTCAAATCACATTCAAATTATGAATACACTTTTTATGATGATTTGAATACGATTTATGTATCAAATCTAAGTCAAATCATATCACAAGAATCGACTAAAAATTATTTCATAGCGATTTGGTCCAGATCACAATTTGATAGTCATTGGGTTCTGATTTAGTAGTGATTTGATGTATTATCCAAAAATGTAAAATGATTTCAACGTGATTTGTAAGTTGAGTTTTGTAACATCTTGATTTAAAAGAACAGCTTGATACCTTGTCCGTTTTCAAGAAATGATTTGGTAAAAATTTGATGACTTATTCATTATTGAGTGATGATTTTGTACTCTATAAATCATTTTCACATAGACATATCAAACCTTTTCCTTGATATATTTAACACATGTTTAATGTTTGCAAGCATTTGAATGATTTGATTTGAATGTCATGTGATCATATTTGAAGCACCATTTCCAGTTTACTTTTGTCTTGTTTGGATGTGAAAATATAAAATGGCAAAGATGATGCATCATATAAAAAGAAGGTGCCTGTAATTAAGATGTCAATATATAATTGGTTTTCCTTGTGGGATCTGATTTCATACTGATTTGGTTCATGATTTGTAAATGTTTTGATTATGACTTGAAGATGGTTTAGTTCAGATAATTAACGATTTGGTTCCGATTTAGTTAATAATTTTGATATGATTTGATTCTGATTTTGGTTGTAATTTCATTGTGATAAATTTCTCATGCAAATGAGCTATTAGATCACGTCGACCAAATGCCTTCCAAATAATGATTTCAAAATGGTTTGGTCACATGAATACCCTAGATTTTTTTTTCAGTTCGCAGAGGTTTGCTCATTGTCATGATTTGTATACAATTTGAATTTTTGACGTCATAATTTGCTGCAATTATTAAGTAAACTGTGACGTCGAACTTTTATACAACTTATGACAATAAGGACATTAAAACATCTGGAAATTCTATTGGCCTAAAACCAATCACATCATGACATTCTCTATCTTGCGGTATTGATGCCATCGGTAAAAAAAAAATCTGGTTTTGACTGACAGTTGCAGTCAATACCAGATATGGACCGGTATTTGCGGTCAATGCCAGATATTACCCGATTGGTTTAATAGACCATTTGCCGATTCAAGCGGAATTCCCGAATTTGACCTCGCGATTTACAAACTTGGGCAAAGGGAAGCAACTCTAGACCGGACAAACACGGGTAGTTTCCAACGTAAACTAACCAAAATGTAAAAATTATTTTCTCTTGACCTGCATGGATTCCAAGCTTCATCTTTGGTGAGATTTATCAAAATAATATATCCTTTAATGTGCCTGTTTTTTTTTTTTTTTTATATCCCAATAGATCTCATGAGCCAGAATGCTGATTTATAAGGGTTTCTTCGGTAAATGTGACAACCTGTCCGGTGTCACGTGACGTTGATTGAGTAAAAATTTTAAAGAACGGAACCAAAGTCGGTAATTGGCAAATCACCTATTGTGACGTCAATTTAAGAAGAATTTAGTTAAACATCGTTAAACGTGTTCTACTAGTTAACTAATGATTACAGAAGTGGAATATTTTAACGTAGATATATATTTATGAAAAAAATAACTACATTGATTGCAGTTTTTCATTTTGCAAATAAATAAAATGAAAAAAAAATGTTACGCTTTTTAACACTCTCAAACGGAAAAATAAAATATTAATAACAAACAATGTCATTTATTCGGTTTATTCAATGCAATAAACACAATAGTAACTTATCGTAAATAGACTGCCCTCGAGGCCATGGTATGGACCAGAGAAATGATATGCCCACGCCTTCGGCTTGGGCCATATCATTCCTCTGGTCCATACCATGTCTCTCGGGCAGTCTGTAGAAAAAAGAAGGGAAACGGGGAATGTATGTATTACGATATTGCCGTATAGATCAGTTACTATTTTATAAATATTGTACCAGAAGTCCAATAATGGACTTCTGATTTTACCAGGGAAATATACATCCTTGATGACAAGTAGAAAACTGCAAAATTATAGGAAGAAACTAAATATCATTACATACATGCCAAGTGACCCGCATTTGCTGGGTCACACCCGCAAAAACGTCTCTTCACCCGCCGGTAAGCATGACATGCCGCGGGTCACCGTTTTCACCCGCAAAATTGGTCACGTGAAATTGTCGTGTATCCGTTTATTGATTTGTGTCAATCAACTCAATTAGCATTCTGACAGGTAAACAACTTAATTAGACTGTGTAATTAGTGTTGATTGGGGCAATAATTAGGACAGGTGTTGTTTATATAGTAATCAGTAAGCACTGGCAATGATTACAAAGAATCTACACAATCTTTTCTGATACGAAAATGTTTATAAATATCACTTATTACCTCCCTTGAATAATTTTCCATTTTATAAAAAGTTGCCCCAATATTTTGATGTTGACACTAACAAATACCCAAATTATTTTAAATATCTTGAAAAAAATATGTTTTTGTCCTAAATAGTATCTTGGATATTTTCTCCACAGATCTTATTTTGATGAAGTTAAAAATAAATGATTATAGCTGTTTAATCAATTTTTAATGAAGTTCCATATTGCCTTTGCAAGACATCTTAGGAAACAAAGTCATCTCGCGACTCGAACATGGGCGAGTTGGCAGTGGGGCGACTTGACCTGCTACCATTCTTAGTACATTAAGTGAATGTATTCCAATAAAACAAAATCTGATAAGAGATGGTGAAGTACACATGCCACTGTCATGGCAATACAACACAAGTCTCAGATACTGATGAGAACTAGTATTAATTGACAAAATCTGATACGGGTACGGGTTACACCCCGTACCTGCATATGTTTGGTATTTTTTTTTAAATGAATATGCCGTCACGCGCTATGACCCAACATCTGAATGCACAATGTTGGGTCAGAGACATTTAAATACGTGTTTCATATGTCTCTGGTTGGATCATGACCCACCACAGTACTTTTGGAGGTTGGCAGGTATATGATATCAAGCTCTTTATAATGGTACAATTTTTTTTTTAATATGAAGTTTTACAGAATTTTTCAAATTTAGACCATTTTGATATGAAATGCGCTGGAAAATTTCAAAATTCCGACCCAAGACAGTACAAATTGTCTTGTCCGGAAATTCAATTTATTTCCAAAATTGGCCCGATATTACATTAGAAACACTGGTTTCCCAAATTTTGAGTGAGTGGTAGTTACCAGATAAAACAATGTCAGTTCGGAGGGCAAACCCTATCATATGGAAACTTAGGGACATTCTTTTGCAGGTGAGATGAAATGATACTTATCGTTACCAATATTTGAAGGTACAGTAGATACAGGGGTTTAAACCGGTTAATTGAGAATTGTGGCTCGTGAACGGATGTTAATCGGAGAATTTGGTTCGTGAACGGTTCTATATGGCAAGAATACAAGATGGCGTCTGGATAGGTCCACTGTTTTTGTCAGAGGGAAAGTTTTATGGATTTCAAAAACTATTCGGCGAATATTACAAATCTAAATGGACAGCTATAAGGATCAGTGGATATACTAATGGATTTATTCCCAAATTTGGATAAATAACTATCTTGGTAAAGATTTGGACGATGTTTTCTATTTTGCTATTGAGAAAGTGAGTACTCGTCATAATGTAAACAATGAACTGTCAACATTGAACTATCATTCCTCGTCATTACCTGTCAACAATATCAACAATATAGTTTGTTAGTATTTATATCTATATCAAACAATGCCACATCATAGGAGGAATAACAATCGCAACACCCAATATACTAGTAGCCATCGTAGTCGGCAACCATCAGCCAAACGGTTTCGCCCNTACTTATCGTTACCAATATTTGAAGGTTCAGTAGATACAGGGGGGTAAATCGGTTAATTGAGAATTGTGGCTCGTGAACGGATGTTAATCGGAGAATTTGGTTCGTGAACGGTTCTATTGTTCTATTATATGGCAAGCGCGAACCACAAAAAATAGAAAAATTCAATTTAAGTTACTTAAACCTAGTTTTTCTCTTCTTAAACTCAATTTAAGTTACTAAATTCGAATTAATGCTACTTAAATTCATTAAGCCTTTAAATAGAGATATTTGCTGTTAATGCGAGAAAAACGAATTAAGGGTAGCAGGACGTTTTGGCCATAGTGTAACCTCGGACTAGGTCGTTTCGGACTTGGACGTTTCGGCCATCGTATGCTTACACTACATGAAAACATCTCACATGCGTGTGTCTTACTGGTGTAATTCTGCAGTTTTTATTTGGATAATATGATGTGATTAATTTTGGCGACATTGGATCTTCTTTGAAAACGATAACATGTTACCCTATGGGAAAAGTTTAAAAACATATGCACAGTCTTAGACCAGCCCCCGGACCAGCCGCCATTGTCGAGTCAATCAAAATCATCACAATAATTGAGTGCACATTGTATTATTTTGATTAAAACACATAACAACCTGAGATAACTATACTTGGTACAGCAATATTAATGAATTATGCGTCAGGGCATTGTCGATGTACACAAAGACATCTAATTAATTGTCTCGGATGTACCTATAACAAAACTTTCTCTTGTATATCTTATATATATATGAGAGCCCAACAATGTCGGAATCGGTTCACAACAAGCGATTTTTTTTATTCAGAACTGCAGAAAGTTATACGCATTTGTAACACTATCTGACATATACTCATGACAGGGCCGAAATGTCCAAGTCCGAAAATACACATGGCCGAAATTTCATATGGCCGAAGTGTTTTAGGACTGAAACGTCTAGAGAAAATGGCAATTCAACTATCATTAAGTGCGCCTGAACAACATAAAATGAGTTTAATTCACATTCAGTTACTAAAATTTAATTCAAGTAGAGAAAAACTAAGTTTTAGTAACTTAAATTGAGTTTTTCTTATTTTTTGTGGTTCCCGCGCGCATAACTTTACTTAAGTAGAATCTTCCACTTAATTAGAGTTAATAGCCCAAGTTCTGTTTGAGACGATAATTCTGATTGGCTGACTGTTGTGTTGTGTGTCTACCGTGTTGACCGTGTATCGAAAATTCAATTTACATAAAATAAAATACAGTTTTAACAGTCGATGTCCAACGTGTTTCAAAGTACAAGATTCATTATTTTGTTTTTGTTAATCCTTGTTTTTTGGTTGTTTTGTGTTTTTCAAAGCAATTTGTAAATGTCGAGATTTAATAATTACATTAATTTGTGTTCATAGGCAAGGACGTATATTAATATACGTCCTTGTCATAAGTAATATTGGAAAAAATAGTCTGCAATTGAATGTCGAACTTTAAATGTTACTTTTATTTTAAAAAATAAATAATTTAGCATATCCTTTTCCAAAGAGTTCCATATGTTGCAAATTACATGAATTTCGGTAGAAAATTTGAAAAAGTAGGATAGAAGCTTTAGTCTCGAATTTAATCTCATGTAAAAATTATTCTTTCCTTTCAAAGGAGTGTTCCCCGTTACATCACACACCTGAGCAGGTAAATTTGGTCGGCAAGATCGAAATAGTGATAATTGATAAGGGTCATAAATATGTCATTTTTAAGTCACTCGTACAAAATTGTTAATTAAGGTATCTTAATAGACCCTTTACAGGGTATTAAATTTTTTATTGATATTTATTTTCAATATCTATATAAAGCGTTACACATATGGCATTGTTGACACTTTTTAAAACCAAGAAAAAGTTTTTATGCAAGATCTTGAAAAAGGCAATCGACAGAAAAAAATTGAAAATCTTATAGATTATTAGGCATTTCATAGATCCAAATTCGGGTGGAAAATATAAAAAAATACAAAACATAAAAAATTCTTTTACATTGCTTAATCTTAAACAAACCTTCAACCAATCAAAATGGTTATTTCAAACACTACTTCGGCTGTTAACTCTAATTTAGTGGAAAACTCTACTTAAGTAGAGTTAATGCACGCGCGAACCACAAAAAAATAGAAAAACTCAATTTAAGCTACTAAAACAAAGTTTTTCTCTACTTAAATTCATTTCAATAAAAAACGCTTATTAAGTAGCATTAATATGAATTAAGTAACTAATTATCATTAAGTTTTGTTAATACATTTTCTGTGTTTTAACTAGCGTTAACAGCGCGGGAACAACAAAAATTACTTAAACTCATTTTAAGTAGCGTTAATTCAAATTTAGTAACTTAAATTGAATTTAAGTAGAGAAAAACTAAGTTTTAGTAACTTAAATTGAGTTTTTCTATTTTTTGTGGTTCGCGCTTTCCATACGGTTCTGTTAATAGTTCGTGAAGATTTAAAATGTCGTTGTCTCTTTGACACATTCCCTGTTTCCCTTCTTTTTCCTATTGTCAGAGTGCGCATATTTGTAGGTTCGACCGGTAATGTTCTTTTAACACATCCTTATAAAGTAAAGCTCCTATGTCTGAATGCCTTCTCACATGTTTCAAGCTGTTTAAGTAATATAATTCTAAAAATAAGAAAAAAAAATGCAACAACATGTTTCAAACTAGTGAACATTACCAATGCTATCGCTGTGATATTTCCTGAGCCTCACGCTAAGACTTAACCACTCTCTGCCTGCCTCCGTACGTACTCTCACCTTTCCATCTCAATTTTGACGTTTTGATAATTGTCTATTTTATAGCTATTTTAAGCAAGGGAAATGGAAAAAATGAAGGATCCTTGCCCCCAAACCCTATTTGCTTTAAATTGCCTAAAACAATGTAATTGATTCAGGTGATTTCATCACTTTATATCTAAATTATTTTTATATGTATTTTTTTTTTATATTAAATTATTAACATGCAACCTTAAATGTTTGGAGGATGGTTCACCATTAATTTGTATGCTATCCCATAAACATCATAAAGGGAAGTTTTGTCAATATGATGCAAGATACTAGTAATTTATTTCCAGTCATTTTCTAAGAGACCAGTCAACTTTTTATAACAAAACAAAAATATGACCTACTAGTACCTAACTTCCATTAGTTTGGTATACGGGGATGTGCCAAAAATTCGGGTATGGTTTTTTGCATGAAATATATAATTTGGGTATGTTTTTAAACAAATTGTATATAAATTTGCATGTAGAAATAATAATTTATATAAATTTGGGTATAAAAAAGGGCAGTTATTTATGAAACAACATAATTCTAATCATTATACAATGTATTCTTTAAATGATCAATATTTCATGAACTTTTTGCTTTGATTTGTTGATTTTTTAAAATCATCAAGTTAAAATCAATGGTATGTGAATGTATTCGGGTCCTAAATTCAGTGTTGTTATATAAATTTGGGGTATGTTTTAAGTACATGTACACTTAATTCCAGTAGGAATGAATAATTTCAAGTCTGATACGGAATTCAACAGTAAAAACCCAGAGTTTTTACAAAAGTGTTGGTTTGTGTGTTTGTGTGTTTACATGTAGCTGACAAAATATGCCAGGACCGACATCAAATGCCAATTTGTCAACATTTTAAATGTTCTCTTATTTACCATGCCCTCGATCTTCATTTGAGAATTAAAATTGTTGTTTAACACTGAAAATGCCTGCATAGCCAATGCTTGTCTGCCACAAATGGCAAATTTACCATTTAATAAAGAAGTTGTATATTAAGTTTGATTATGTCGACAATTGAAAAAATAAATATCGGAGTGGCTTGTTGTCACATTTTTCACTGCCATGTGCTCAACTGAGATTATTTCAGTTTGATGTTTTGTCACAAAGAAAGTTTTCATTTGGTCAGACAAATATTTGTTTGGACAAACAAAACTTCATTTCCAACTTGCCAGACTGAATACCTGACAAGATCAAAATTTTTTCAACATGGTCAAGAACTCAAGAACTTTGAAAACCTTTTCTATGTTGTCTCTGGTCCTCAAATATAAACATTGTATTACTGTTCATTTCTGTTTCTGACTCAAAAATACATTGTACTTAACCCAAAATTATCTATCACTAGAGATGTCAAATTATTAATCTCCTACTTAAATTATTAATTTTTAATAATTTGAGTAGGAGAATAATACTGACCCCCGAAGATTAAGACTGACCCGCCAAGATTAATAATTGACCCTCTGAAATTAAGACTGACCCACCAAGATTAATAATTGACTCTCTGAAATTAAGAGTGACCCACCAAGATTAATAATTTGACACTCCAAAATTATCCATCCTAAGAGAATAAGTATGTTTATCTCAGTGGGTCACTCTTAATTTCAGTGGGTCATTATTAACCTTGGCGGGTCAGTCTTAATCTTTGGGGGTCAGTATTATTCTCCTACTCAAATTATTAAAAGTTAATAATATGAGTAGGAGATTAATAATTTTACATCTCTAGTGTATAACTCCAATAAAAAGAATGAATAGACAAATATATTACGTACATATTTTTTCTGGAATGGAACAGAATTTGAAAAGTCATGCATAATAATGGTCAGAAAATTTGTTCAAGGAGTCTATAAGTGAAAACATATAAATTTTTGAATCTCTGTGAACTACTTATAAAGGCTTTAGGTTCAAAATCAAAAGTAACAAAAAATCAATGAAATGCATTGCTTACAAACTTCAACCATGTGTGTGGAAGAAAGAACAGACAATTAAGACAAAACAAATTCACTCTACAAGTGTGAAAACCATTCAGCTTTCAGAGAAGCACAATTTTATTATTTAAAATCTATACACAACTATTTGAGTAGATAGCTCCATAGTGAATGCATATATCAAATGCCTCACTATAGATTTTAAATTGCGACGCTGATTGGTGAGTTTTCTTTCCCTACAATATACACACTCAGGGTTCATAAAATGGACTTCAGTTATGCAGATCAGATACTATTTTACATGTAAGTATATAAGAATTGATAAAATATACAGTGTTTTCAAGACAGGACTGCAAACATTATACTAGCAGGCTCTAATTCTAAAATTTGTAGGTCCACTGAACTTACTTGTTCATCTGTTTTGCTTTAATTTTTGCCATCACATCTGTCCTCCATAGCTAACTTTAATTTTCATTCAAAGACCTTATCCTTCTGAAACCACTATCCAAATTTAATCCACATTTTGGTCACATTAGTCCATGGGTCCCCTTCAAAATTTGTGTTTTATATTCAAGATGGTCCTCATCAGGGAACATATATATAGTTTTAAAATCCATGACCCTTGGGAAATGCAATCAAAGATCTTCTCCCCTGAATCTGCTTGAACACTGTCAATTTACCGGTAATTTTATCAAGTAACTGATTTTATGTTAGTTCATTGTACCTCATCCAAAATGGCCACCAGTAGGGAACTTAGTGAAACTTAGAAAACCTATGGGAATTGCATTCTATGATCTTCTCTGAATTGGCTTCCACAATTTCATTTAAGTTCTATCATTTAACTCCTATGGTGATTCCTTTCAAAGTTTTTATGTTTGTGTCTAATCTAAGATGGCCACTATATATTATAAAATATATTTTAGCCAATTACCCTTTGATAAATGCATTGATTGATTGATTGATTGATTGATGTTTTATTTCAACTTCAGCAATATTACAGCTATATTGTGGCAAGAACTGTTAAGTAAAATGCATTGAGAAATCTTCTCTTCACAACACCGAATGCAACTAAGCCTGTGCACAAATATCAATAGCACTTAGTCATTTATTGGTGGTTGATGATTGAGGTGTTATGTACAGTACAGCCAGAGACTTACTGTGATAGACGTATCACTCTGCTTAGTGAAATGTGTATATTTTATTTCCTGTTTGATCTATCAACATGTTTTCTTTTGCATTTAGAGTGATGCATTCTACCATTTGATATGCAAAAGAAATTATGTGGATAGATTAATCAGGAAAAAAGATATATTCATTCAAAAATTTAGAGTGATATGTCTATCACAGTGATTTATCATGGTAAGTCTCTGGCTGTACTGTATAAGTGATTTATGGATTTTTGGTGCAAACACTTCTTGCTTGCTAATACTTTGATTTCTAAATTTTCATCACAGTTTTTATAGCTTGTTTTATTGTGAACGATTTGAAATTAAGAGCTTGGAAATAATAGGTTTATGGCATATACTATTACCAATCATCAGGTTTGTAGTGTAANTTATGCAAATTTGTAACCCCATTGTAGACTGGTATGCAAATTTGCAACCCCGTTGTAGACCAAGATGCCAAAAATATGCATCCCTTTTGATGCTTTACTTTTAATTGCTTTGAATTTGAATTGTTAAGGAAAAATAAAATAAGTAAGAAAGTAATGTCATATATGTGTACGGTAATTTGTGAAAAATATAACATTAACAGATAATTAAAAAAAACAATCTTATTAAGATGTAAATTCAATGACAGTTTTTAGTTCAAAAATTATAGTCAACAGGAACATTAAGTTCATCTTCTGCGACAACTTTCCTCAATTCAAACAAATAACAATCAGGATCTATAAAAATGGCTTGCACTGGTTGATTATCAACTTGAATACCAAATTCCATTTTCGCAAAAAAAAAAATGATTATAATGATAATATACAAAAAGTGAAATATTCCACCAATAAACTTTCAAAGCAGTTCGAAGTCAAATGATAATAGTAGATAGTTGCACATGTATAAATACTCTGTCCCTTTCATGTCAAGTAATTGGATTTAAGAAAACATGCATGCCATAGACTACTTGTATTTGGTCAGATGTTATGTTCCACTGTGCAATACTTACAGAGATTGTGATAAGGGATGCAATATAAATAAAATGTTCTAAAATGAGAGCACTGATATATTAAGATACTGACCTAGCTGTCATAATTTAGATGAAACTTAACCCCATGGTAGAATGCTCTTAATTAATTTTAACCCCATTAGAGACTGGATTTTAATACCCCTTCAGAGGCTAGCTTAAAGATACATACCCGTTGTAGACAAAATATGAAAAATTGACCCCCGTTTGTCAGAACCCCCCCACCACCAGATATATAGTGAGTGAACCCCCCCCTGGATTAATATATACGTCCTTGTCATAAGTAATATTGGAAAAAATAGTCTGCAATTGAATGTCGAACTTTAAATTAAATGTTACTTTTATTAAAAAAAAAAAAAATTAGCATATCCTTTTCCAAAGAGTTCCATATGTTGCAAATTACATGAATTTCGGTAGAAAATTTGAAAAAGTAGGATAGAAGCTTTAGTCTCGAATTTAATCTCATGTAAAAATTACAAAATATTCTCTTTTTTTTTTTGCTATTTAACTATATTATATCCTTTCTAAGGAGTGTTCCCCGTTACATCACACACCTGAACAGGTAAATTTGGTCGGCAAGATCGAAATAGTGATAATTGATAAGGGTCATAAATATTTCATTTTTAAGTCACTCGTACGAAATTGTTAATTAAGGTATCTTAATAGACCCTTTTACAGGGTATTACATTTTTATCGATATTTATTTTCAATATCTACATGTATATAAAGCGTTACACATATGGCATTGTTGACACTTTTTAAAACCACATAAAAAGTTTTTATGCAAGATCTTAGAAAAAGGCAATCGACAGAAAAAAATTGAAAATCTTATAGATTATTAGGCATTTCATAGATCCAAATTCGGGTGGAAAATAAAAAAAATACAAAACATAAAAAATTCTTTTACATTGCTTAATCTTAAACAAACCTTCAACCAATCAAAATGGTTATTTCAAACACTACATTGTACTTCAGCTGTTAACTCTAATTTAGTGGAAAACTCTACTTAAGTAGAGTTAATGCACGCACGAACCACAAAAAAAAAAATAGAAAAACTCAATTTAAGCTACTAAAACAAAGTTTTTCTCTACTTAAATTCATTTCAATAAAAAACGCTTATTAAGTAGCATTAATATGAATTAAGTAACTAATTATCATTAAGTTTTATTAATACATTTTCTGTGTTTTAACTAGCGTTAACAGCGCGGGAACAACAAAAATTACTTAAACTCATTTTAAGTAGCGTTATTTCGAATTTAGTAACTTAAGTAGCGTTAATTCGAATTTAGTAACTTAAATTGAATTTAAGTAGAGAAAAACTAAGTTTTAGTAACTTAAATGGAGTTTTTTTATTTTTTGTGGTTTGCGCTTTCCATACGGTTCTGTTAATAGTTAGTGAAGATTTAAAATGTCGTTGTCTCTTTGACACATTCCCCGTTTCCCTTCTTTTTCCTATTGTCAGAGTGCGCATATTTGTAGGTTTGACCGGTAATGTTCTTTTAACACATCCTTATAAAGTATAGCTCCTATATCTTAATGCCTTCTCACATGTTTCAAGCTGTTTAAGTAATATAATTCTAAAAATAAGAAAAAAAATGCAACAACATGTTTCAAACTAGTGAACATTACCAATCCTATCGCTGTGATATTTCCTGAGCCTCATGCTAAGACTTAACCCCTCTCTCCCCGCCTCCGTACGTACTCTCACTTTGACGTTTTGATAATTGTCTATTTTATAGCTATTTTACTCAAGGGAAATGGAAAAAATGAAGGATCCTTGCCTCAAACCCTGTTTGCTTTAAATTGCCTAAAACAACGTAATTGATTCAGGTGATTTCATCACTTTATATCTAAATTATTTTTATATGTATTTTTTTTTATATTAAATTATTAACATGCAACCTTAAATGTTTGGAGGATGGTTCACCATTAATTTGTATGCTATCCCATAAAGGGAAGTTTTGTCAATATGATGCAAGATACATTGTACTAGTAGTTTATTTCCAGTCATTTTCTAAGAGACCAGTCAACTTTTTATAACGAAATGAGAATATGACCTACTAGTACCTAACTTCCATTAGTTTGGTATACAGGGATGTGCCAAAAATTCGGGTATGTTTTTTTTCATGAAATATATAATTTGGGTATGTTTTTTAAACAAATTGTATATAAATTTGCATGTAGAAATAGTAATTTATATAAATTTGGGTATAAAAAAGGGCAGATATTTATGAAACAACATAATTCTAATCATTATATTCTTTAAATGATCAATATTTCATGAACTTTTTGCTTTGATTCGTTGATTTTTTAAAATCATCAAGTTAAAATCAATGGTACATGTACATGCATGTATGTGAATGTATTCGGGTCCTAAATTTAGTGTTGTTATATAAATTTGGGGTATGTTTTAAGTACATGTACACTTAATTCCAGTAGGAATGAATAATTTCAAGTCTGATATGGAATTCAACAGTAAAAACCCAGAGTTTTTTACAAAAGTGTTGGTTTGTGTGTTTACATGTAGCTGACAAAATATGCCAGGACTGACATCAAATGCCAATTTGTCAACATTTTAAATGTTCTCTTATTTACATGTACCATGCCCTCGATCTTCATTTGAGAATTAAAATTGTTGTTTAACACTGAAAATGCCTGCATAACCAATGCTTGTCTGCCACAAATGGCAAATTTACCATTTAATAAAGAAGTTGTATATTAAGTTCGATAATGTCTACAATTGAAAAAAATGAATATCGGAGTGGCTTGTTGTCACATTTTTCACTGCCATGTGCTCAACTGAGATTATTTCAGTTTGATGTTTTGTCGCAAAGAAAATTTTCATTTGGTCAGACAAATATTTGTTTGGACAAACAAAACTTCATTTCCAACTTGCCAGACTGAATACCTGACAAGATCAAAATTTTTTCAACATGGTCAAGAACTCTGAAAACCTTTTCTATGTTGTCTCTGGTCCTCAAATATAAACATTGTATTACTGTTCATTTATGTTTCTGACTCAAAAATACATTGTACTTAACCCAAAATTATCAATAACTCCAATAAAAAGAATAAATAGACAAATATATTACGAGGATTTTTTCTGGAATGGAACATAATTTGAAAAGTCATGCATAATAATGGTCAGAAAATTTGTTCAAGGAGAAATTTTTGAATCTCTGTGAACTACTTATAAAGGTTCAAAATCAAAAGTAACAAAAAAATCAATGAAATGCATTGCTTACAAACTTCAACCATGTATGTGGAAGAAAGAACAGGCAATTAAGACAAAAAAATTCACTCTACTAGTGTGAAAACCATTCAGCTTTCAGAGATGCATAATTTTATTATTTAAAATCTATACACAACTATTTGAGTAGATAGCTCCAAAGTGAATGCATATATCAAATGCTATAGATTTTAAATTGCGACGCTGATTGGTGAGTTTTCTTTCCCTACAATATACACACTCAGGGTTCATAAAATGGACTTCAGCTATGCAGATCAGATACTATTTTAAGTATATAAGAATTGATAAATTATACAGTGTTTTCAAGACAGGACTGCAAACATTATACTAGCAGGCTCTAAAATTTGTAGGTCCACTGAACTTACTTGTTCATCTGTTTTGCTTTAATTTTTGCCATCACATCTGTCCTCCCTAGTTAACTTTAATTTTCATTCAAAGACCTTATCCTTCTGAAACCACTATCCAAATTTAATCCACATTTTGGTCACATTAGTCCATGGGGTCCCCTTCAAAATTTGTGTTTTTTATTCAAGATGGTCCTCATCAGGGAACATATATATAGTTTTAAAATCCATGACTCTTGGGAAATGCAATCAAAATCTTCTCCCCTGAATCTGCTTGAACACTGTCAATTTAATTTTATCAAGTAACTGATTTTGTGTTAGTTCATTGTACCTCATCCAAAATGGCCACCAGTAGGGAACTTAGTGAAACTTAGAAAACCTATGGGAAATGCATTCTATGATCTTCCACAATTTCATTTAAGTTCTATCATTAAACTCCTATGGTGATCCCCTTCAAAGTTTTTATGTTTGTGTCTAATCTAAGATGGCCACTATATATTATAAAATATATTTTAGCCAATTACCCTTTGATAAATGCATTGATTGATTGATTGATTGATGTTTTATTTCAACTTCAGCAATATTACAGCTACATTTTTGTATATTGTGGCAAGAACTGTTAAGTAAAATGCATTGAGAAATCTTCTCTTCACAACACCAAATGCAACTAAGCCTGTGCACAAATATCAATAGCACTTAGTCATGTATTGGTGGTTGATGATTGAGGTGTTATGTATAAGTGATTTATGGATTTTTGGTGCAAACACTTCTTGCTTGCGTATACTTTGATTTCTAAATTTTCATCACAGTTTTTATAGCTTGTTTTATTGTGAACGATTTGAAATTAAGAGCTTGGAAATAATAGGTTTATGGCATATACTATTACCAATCATCAGGTTTGTAGTGTAATCTCTTCCTGTTTGCATATACAAATGTACTTTTACTTTTTTTAATTTTAGTCCCCTACCGGCTTCCCCAAAGGGGACTTCAGGTTTGCACTCAGTCAGTCCATTAGTCCGTCACACTCAGTTTTCCGGTCTTTTTTCCCCATACTATAATAGATATTTATCTAATATTTTGTATGTAAGTCTACCACCATGAGTTACAGATCAAGTTCGAGTTTGGTTCTGGTTCATTGATTTTGGACGGAGTTATGGGCTTTTGACTTAGAGAAAATTTTGGTAAAATATAGGTTTCCTGGACTTTTTTTTTCTAAACCGTTACAGATTTAAAGCTTATATTTGCTATGCGAGTCTACCAATATGAGTTACAGATCAAGTTCGAGTTTGGTTCCATTGCATTGATATTTGACATAGTTATGGGCCTTGTACTTAGAAAACTTTGGTAAAATATAGGTTTTCTGTAATTTTTTTCTAAACGTTTTCAAATATTAAGCTGATATTTGCATTTTTAATCAATCACTATTGGTTACAGATCAAGTTTAAGTATGGGTTGGGTCCATTGATTTTTTGATGGGGTTATGGGAGTTGGGCTCGGAAAACTTTTTTCTTTTACTATTTTTGCTAGTATAACAAAGAATTATTCCACCGGTAGGGGATCAACTTCTGTATTGCCTATCCACACTGTTTGCTATAAACAAATTATTCATCAGTATTCATGGCTTGTATAATAGTGGGAATGATTGAAAATTGGTATGAAGCTTGAAAAAGATCAGTTTTCATTCAAGGAATTTTTTGGTTTGTGGCTTGACTACATGCATATGTACTGTTATACTGTTACTGTTGAGATCGACCATGGTGCAGCTTAATTATTGTACTTCAGCGATACCAGTTTTATTTGTGTCCCAACATTCCATGAATACATGTCTTAGTGCTGCTTCATTTTTAATGTATTGAGAAATGAAAATTTGCAGATCATCTTAATAAAAATGGACATCTAAAACTGGGTATAAGATGAATATTGCTAATGCATGTACCACGATGTAGTCTTCTATTCTTGTTTTGTAGAGAAAATTCAGAACATGTCTCAGATATGAAGAACGAATAGCACCAAGGTACATTTTAAAAAAGTCTTCTTAGTGCAAGCATTTTACAGATAAGTGCTAATAAATTAATCCTTATTATGTAATCATTGATAAAATCCATGATTTATATACACCTGTTTCATGTGTGTTTGTTGTTAGAAAGTTAACAAGGCATGTCTTTTAATTTGGCAGGTGTTAAATCATTACTTTTTGATTAGGATGTAAGTTACTGTTTGCTGACTTACATGCATGCTGTATACAGGAATCTGTATAGATAACATGATAATTAGAATCTCCCTGTTTTGACTTGCGAATTATTTTCTGATCACCCAGTTCAACCTGCTTTTGTAGCAATTAAAGTCATTTGAATTTAAGTTAATTTCAATCAGATTATATGTTTATATACAAGCTGTCAATTTATGAGTTTTGTCTCAAGAAATATCACTGAAAAATACATAAATACACATTTGTAAAACACAAACTTTTCAAATATATATTATGTATATATGATACCATACTTTCTTGAATAAAATTTTTGTGTAAGTCTCTAGTATGATCACAGATCAAAATGGCTAAACAAGATCATCATATATGTCTACCACTTGACATGTAAAAGAAATAATATGGGTAGATCAATCAGTAAAAAAATATACATTTTGTAATCATTTGAAAATTCAGAGTAATATTTCTATCACAGTGATTTATCATGGTATATGTACCGGGGTAAGTCTCTGGCTGTACTGTATATGTAAAAAGAGAAATATAAAAAATGCCCGCAAAAATGACGCTGAAGCATGCATAATCCATACACTAATTACATGTAAATTATCAGTATATTTTAACCTTAATGAGTCAATGTACCACATTACAGTTAAATAGTACACAAAGTTATCATGGTTATCGTGTAAATATATTTTAAATAATATTTCATAATTATGTAGCTAGAATTTATTCACAGGACACAACCACCGCCAGCTTTACCTGATGGACCCTCACACAGGTTATCTACAAATTATTACTGTACAAGAGATGGTAGACGAGAGTGTTTAGCTCCAGAAGTAGTATATACTGGTCGCCAGAAAGCATTAGGTGCTGGTCAAGCTATTGAATCTGGACAGGCTGGGTAGGTAAAAATTGTTTTAAGCCTCAAATCTTTTTAAAAAATCATCAGAAACAGTCGATCAAAAAGCACCGAAGTTTGATAAAGGTATTTGACTATAGAATATCAAATATGTTATTCATCAGATTTTGTTGAGGTCTCTTATTTTGCTCAGTTGAAAATTCCCACTATGATACCTGCAAAAAAATTTACATCGCATTTATCTTTTTGTGTGATAAGTAGGGTCCAAGAGGGGTTGATACCAAAAAACTATATTTTTGTTAATTCCATTTTGATGCACTTTTTTCATGGACTACTTTATTTGAAATAAATAAACAAGGGTTCGGTAATCAGATTTCCATTCCTGTAACATTTTCAAGCTATAAGCTAGAAATTTTCCATTTTTGCTGAATGTTAACATTTTTTTTCCTTTATTTGGAAACTTCTTGAAATAAGGTATCAGAAGTACGTTGTATATTTGGTGTATTACTTGCCATTTCTGAGCTAAATGGCCCATCTTCTTTTTTCCAAGCACCAAAAATATTTATTAGGGCCCCGCCACTTTGTGGCGGACGCCCTATAGTAATCAGTCTGTCCGTCCGTCCGTCCGTCCGTCTGTCCGTCCGTCCGTAACAAAATCAGTTTTCCACACTTTTTTCCAATACGCTTGCAGATATTAGGCTAATATTTTGTATGTTAGTTAGGTATGATGAGTTACAAGTCAAGTATAAGTTTCGTACTGGTCCGCTGATTTTTGACCAAGTTACGGCCCTTGGACTTAGAACATTTCACTAAAATAACAGTTTTCCGCACTTTTTTTCGTAATGCTTGCAGATATTCGGCTAATATTTTGTATGTAAGTTAGGTATGGTGACTTACAAGTCAAGTTTAAGTTTCGTATTGGTCCGCTGATTTTTGACCAAGTTACGGCCCTTGGACTTAGAACATTTCACTAAAATAACAGTTTTCCGCACTTTTTTTCGTAATGCTTGCAGATATTGGGCAAATATTTTGTATAAGAGTTCAGTACGATGAGTTACAAGTCGAGTGTTAGTTAGGGCCCCGCCACTTTGTGGCGGACGCCCTATAGTAATCAGTCAGTCTGTCCGTCCGTCCGAAACAATCCTGTCCAAGCTATAACTTTTTTCTCTTTTGAGATAGGCTTTTGATATTTGGTATGTAGATAGATCACCTCAAGACGACGTGTCCCGTACCTTAGTTGGTGACCTTTGACCTTGACCTTTGACCTCAGGGTCACATTCATGCTTTTTCAATGACAAAGTCGTGTCCGGGCTATTTGAGATAGGCTTTTGATATTTGGCATGTAGATAGATCACCTCAAGACGATGTGTCGCGTACCTTGGTTGGTGACCTTTGACCTTGAATTTTGACCTCAGGGTCACATTCATGATTTTTCAATGACAAAGTCGTGTCTGGGCTATTACTTTTTATTCTTTTGAGATAGGCTTTTGATATTTCGTATGTGGATAGATTGCTTCAAGGTGACATGTCACGGACAATATTTGATGACCCTTGACCTCTAGGTCACACTTGGAGCGGGGCCCACAGAGATGGATACCATCTCACTGATGTCTAGTTATTGATTATATTTTAATGGGGTTATATATTTGTATTCTTCTTAAAGCGAGCTTTTGGTGATGTTTTAGTGAATTTGCATTGCTCTTACCATTTCTAGACTAGAGCGACATAAGTACCGTTTTTTTGTAATTTAATTCATTTTTTGTTCTTCATTTGATTATAATGGCAAGGTTTGGAAGAAGGATAAAAAAAATAAATTAAGTATGTCCAGTCAGCTTGTCCATAAGTACCCCTTCAGTTTTGTGCTGTTGTGGCTTGTTGGTTTTTGTGTTTATGTGGGGCTGAAATAGCCAATATCCTAGAAGATTAGTCAGTTTGACATACTTTTCTGAATAGGAACAAATGAATATTCAGGTTCCTATACCTTCTTGTTATAAATCAATAACCTTTGTTCATGATCAGTGGATTAAGGAGTTATGCAGATCCAGCTGATGTTGGTTATGGTCTGCTATCAGTAGTTACTTTTATATCAAACAGCAACAAATTGTAAAGATATACCCTTGTATTTCGGGTAATTCAACTCATACTGAGCTGTTCAACATATTTAAGAGGTAATAGCCTTTCATTCCATGAGGTCTTTACACCATTTTCCAACCCAATTCATTTTATAACTCAAGACATTCATTCTTAGCCCAGAAATCTGTTTTTATGTACACATTTACTTCATGCATGTTGATTTGATTAATATATATTGTTTATTTGTATTTTTCAGAGAATCTGCAGCTAAATCTTTGAAGGGAGTTTCCCCACCATCTATGCCACATGCATAACATATGGACTTTTATTGATATAATGTGATTGTTTTGATATATTAAAGTTATTGAAAGTTTCACAATGGTAATTTTTGCATTGAAGTCTTTTGAGAGAAATCAGTGTGTCCAAATCAGATAATACTTATGGAATAGGAATGTCAAAGGATGTTTGTGTAGCACTAAATTATCCCTTTAATTTTTAAAACCAAGTGTCTAGTTAAGTCAGGAACGTTATTTCAAATTTAACACACAACTGTAGACTTAAATTTTAAAACTAAGTGTCTAGTTAAGTCAGGAACGTTATTTCAAATTTAACACACGACTGTAGATGTGTATTGCTGTTTTCAGTTCAATTGATGTGTGCATTAGTGCTTTGTTAAATGGCCATGTCTTGTTTGGTATTTGCAGTCGTGTTTCATTAGGTACTTTGTGCATCAGTGTCATATAAACTATTGCAGTCTATCAAGTAAGGTACTACTTACAACAATATTCTGTAAAGTACTGTTTGCATCCTTGCCCATTGAAATGTGGTATTTGTCTCATTAAGTACTGATTTGCTGTCATGTCTTATAAAGTCTGTTTGCATATAAGTCTGTAAAGTATACTGGCCTTATCATGAGGAATAATTTCCTGTAATGTACATTGCAATGTAAACATCCAAGTCCTGTAAAGTATACTGGCCTAAGGAATCGTCTCCTATAATGTACATTTTACTGTAAACATCCAAGTTCAGTAGTATACTGGTTTTGGGAATCATCTCCAGGGATGTACTGTAAACAGCCATGTCCTGTATGCCATTTAAAGGATCATGTGCATCAATGTACTGTAAATTACATATACAGTGTACAGTAACATCATGTTAAGTGCCATGTGTAGCCATGTCTTGTTAAGTAATCCTTGCAGCGGTATCCTGTACTTAAATTCAATGTGCATGTACATCGGTTTTCTGTAAAGTACTGTTCTCAGCAATGTTTTGTAAACCATTGTTTGCAAAAAAACATTCTGTTAAGTACTTTGTACAGCCATGCCAATATATTCGTTTTGTTGTCATGCCCTGTAAAGATCTGCAAGGTACTGTGTGTAGTCATGGCATGTAACATGTATGTAGCCTGCCTAGTTAAGTTATATGTGCAACAATGTCCAGTTACTTGCTTGTTGTTGTGACTGACTTTAAATGTACATTAGTCTATTTTGGAACATGCTTTGGTTGCACCAGGTTGCATATGCCAAAGCTCTCTTACATACATGGTTTGCTGTGTTGGTCACTCATTGAAAAATTCATGTTTCTTTGTATTGAGTCATGCAAGAGCTTTTGTTCATGAATGTGTCTCAGATAGCACTTTAATAAGAATCAATTGGATGACCCAGTATTCATGCTCAGGTTAAAAATACTTGATTTTGTAGAGGAATGATACTTTGTCAAAAGATGTGCTTTAGATGGCTCCTGATTAAAATTATGTCACTTTAACTTTTATTTTATGCATAGATCACTTTAACCTTTATTTTATGCATGGATGACTCAGGTAAAATATTACATAAATGTGCAGATCTGTTGCACCAGAACTTCACCAACAATTACATGCATAAGTGAATTGGATTGAAGTTTGAAAGGCTGCATCAGTGATTTGTTATAAATTGCAGCTGGTTTGGAGCTGTCATAGTTGTAGCTTTAGGTTGTCTTTAACTTACTCACTTCATACCAATTTTTTGTACTACCAATTTAACAGGAGTATATTTTAAAGGAGTATATGAAAGCTTGGTTAATCTTACAGCTTGACAACTCAGTAGCTACTTAATAACTGGAGAATTCGTTTCAAAAGTTTATACTCATGTTAAAAAATGGATAACAGGAAGCACCTACAATGGCTGAAAATTATAATTACATGCAACAATTTGCAAGGAAACTGCACCAGAAAAACACGTATAAGACAAAAAACAAACGTAGACAACGGTAGGAACTCAGGACAGCCGGACTTGGTACTAGCACTAGCAAAAAGCCAGCGGTAGGGTTAAACCGGGTTATGGGTACCCAAACCTCCCCTTTATCTGTCCCGTTTCCCTATAGTATAAAAACATAC
>MJUU01058142.1:98921-112880 GCA_002080025.1 Modiolus philippinarum
CAAACCAACATGTGCACGATATATACAAAGTGAAAGTAGGATTAATTCAACTAAGTTACGAATGCTTGTCACTTGATTTAGATAAAATTGCAGAAAATAGATTGTATAATGTATAGAGTAAGCATACTTACTGTATGGTCTTCTCTCTGTCGTTTCTGTGCCTTCGGACAGTATTTCGCAGCAGACGATTGTTTACATTAGAAACGGAAATCGATTTCTGCGCGTGCGCCAACTTACAAGATGCGCCGACTTAGGAGACTCAACTGTAAAGTCTCTGACTTCACCAATCTCATGCAGCCATGAAATAAATATTTTTACATCTGTTTTGGTTTTATATGCAGTGTTCTTATTTACACTTTGAAGAAGGAATTTGTCCGTCTCTTCTAATGTCACATTGTTAAAACGAGTTCCTTCATTTGATGTCGAATGTTGAGGTTCTCTTTGGTAAATTACTGTTGTCGAGGTTTCAGGTTCAGGATCAGGATTTGTTGTTGTGGTTTCAACGGTGGGTTCCCCTTGTTCAGCAGGATCCTCCGCTTCGAGAAGTTGTAGGTCAAAGATGCATGTTTCATCAGACACGTTTTGGAGTATGGCTTCGGCCTCTTCCTCAGTTATTTGCAGGATGTTGCTTGCTTCCATCCTGCCAGAACCCAGAACCAGCTGGCAGACGACAATCGCGGACAGCGTAAAATGAAAATCCGGTGACCGGAAGTGCGTCATACCAAAGCCGGGCCGAACGGATTTCCGTATTGCCCGGAGGGCCAATACAGGATAACTTATTAACCGGTTTTTGTCCTCCGTATTAATTTACTGACTAAGATATTAATCATGCAAATTTTAACATATTAGGGCTGATTTTTAAGTATTATTTAATAATATTTGGTATGTTGGTTTGTCTTAGATGGAACATGACAGCCTGCTATTTGGCTTTGGCCCTTGACCTCTTTTTCATGGTCTAGTGAACATGTTTGGTTTTTTAGTATCTATCAGTGGTAGGTCACTGATATTTGGCATTTTGGTTTTGAGTGATGCATGACAGTCTGCTATATTGCTTTTGCCAATTACCCACCCTATTTTCACAGTCTAGCGAACATGTTAAGTTTTCAGATTTAGTCAGTTTGAGTATTCACATCAATTTTGCGCCCATGAGCATTAATTGCCATCACTTGGTGTGTGTCTGTCATTCACAAACTTTTTCAAAATTTTCTTCTCTGAAACCTTCGAGACAATTTTAACCAAAATAAGCCTGAATCATTTCCAGGGTATCTAGATTCCAAATTGCAATTAGTAGGAGGACCAAACAACATGGCTGCTGTTACTAGAAACAGCATTTAGTGATAAATTGCTGTTTTTGGCAAATAACTCAAAAACTGTTACAGATATCAAAAATCTGACATTGAGTAAAAGTTATTAGAACGACAAGATCTACCTCTTATACAATTTTGAAGAACATATGATTATTTGTTTTGGAGATATTGCCCTTTTTCCCTAAAATTTAAAATTAATAGCTTTAGCTTGCCTGGCTATGCCAGGGTGAGCTTTTGCCATCACTTGTTTCTGTCATCCGTCGTAAACTTTTCATTCAAATTTCTTCTCCTCTGAAACCACTGGGTCAATTTGAACCGAATTTGATCACAATAATCTTTGGGTAGTCCCCTTTTAAAATTGTATCAGGTAGGTCCGTACCTCATCAAAGTGCCGCCAGCTGGGAGCATAGCTTTAACATTGGACCCAATGGGAAAATACATTCAAAGATTTTCTTCTCAGAAACTACTAGTCCAATTAGAACCAAACCTAGTCACAATAGTTTTTAGATGGTCCCTTCCAAAAAAAGTATCAGACAGGTCCGTACCTCATCCAAGATGGCCGCCAGCGGGGAACATAGTTTTAACATTGGACTCTATGGAAACACATTCAAAGATCTCAGAAACTACTAGTCCAATTAAAACCAAACATAGTCACAATGGTCCTTAAATGGTCCTTTCCTAAAAAGGTATCCGACAAGTCCGTACCTTATCCAAGATGGCCGCCAGCGGGGAATTTAGTTTTAACATTGGACTATGGGAAAACACATACAAAGATCTTCTCAGAAGTTATTAGTCCAATAAGAACCAAACATAGTCACAATGGTTCTTTCCTAAAAAGGTATCCGACAGGTCCGTACCTCATCCAAGATGGCCGCTAGCGGGGAACATAGTTTTAATGTTGGACTTTATCAAAATACATTCAATGATCTTCTCAGAAACTACTAGTCCAATTAGAACCAAACTTAGTCATAATGGTCCTTAGATGATCCCTTCCAAAAAAGATATCCGACAGGTTCATAACTTCTCCAAGATGGCCACCAGCGGGGAACATAGTTTGACATTGGACCCTACGAAAAGCACATTCAAATATCTTCTCAGAAAACCGACAGGTTCGTAACTTCTCCAAGATGGCCGCCAGCGGGGAACATAGTTTGACATTGGACCCTACGGAAAGCACATTCGAATATCTTCTTCACAGAAAACACTAGTTCAATTAGAGCCAAACATAGTCACAATGGTCCTTAGATGGTCCCTTCCAAAAACGATTACCTGGATTTACCTGGAAAAGTAATCCTAATAAAAATAATTATTGTTACCTGAGACCGGAACAGAAACTAATTATGGAACCTTCACCTGATGCGGACCTTTTTTAAATGAAGTAACAATAATTTTCATCCTTATTGTTACCTGGCGTTATTGTTACCTGACAAATGGAGTTCAAGACAATAACAAATGTATTCAGTATTAAATGCGATCAGTACAAAATATACCTCAGATTATTTTTTTTCTGATGGCATTGCCTGCACATCCAGTATGTTAATTTTGGTGGATTTTTTAGTCCAGCACACGTAAGGTAATACCATTCTAGACCCCCATCGCATACTATTTTGTGTCCTGGGAAATCCTCCTTTTATTTTCAAATTTGTCAAAAGAATAGAATTTTTCCCCAATAAAAAATTCACTGTCCTCTCTGACATCTCGGATGCCATGTCTTCATATAATAGGGGTGAGATCTTTACAAATCAGGGCCGGTGGCGATTTACATATAAAGACAAAACTCATATAGTATATTAACATTTATTTACTTTTTTTTTATTTTCATTCAATTTTCTTTGTATTGTACAATTCTTAATTTCAAACAATATTCCTATTCATCCAATTTACAATATTATAATAATAAGTGACATGATAACTTAATGTTATGAGCATTACTTTTGTTATTCAAGACACTTTAATTCTTCTAAATGCCTTGGACTATTCCATCTCTCTTTTATCTTTCCTTTGTTTCTCTCGATTTCGAAGCACTTTAACTGATCATTTACCTCAATTTATTTACTTACCCCGAATTATTTACTTCGAATTAACTACTTCTACCTCATTAATTTTTATGCACATTCATTCATGTCTTTTGCTTAACTTTGACCTTCTCTTATATTTCACTTAAATATTAGATGAAGTTTATGACATAGGGAATAATACATGGCAAAATCCGTATCACATGCCGTATCATTTGTGCAGTGTTGTGACGTCGTGGTATGTATTTATAGGTGGCTTTCCCCGACACACCGGGAATCTCTTAGAAGGCTTTAAAGGTATGATGAAAATTTGATATAATGTAGAGCAGGTATGTGCCTTTCACGACATGTATGGTCTTGGCAAGGTTAAACTTAAGATAAAATGTCCAAGGAGGTTTGAAAATTCCAAATTTTAGTTGAAAATGTTAAAGAAATGAATTGGTGGTTTCACACCTAAAGGGTATGCGATAAAGGGTATGACGTCATAGTGTGAATACGGAATGAACGTCATGCACTGTATCACATATTCAAAATGTCTGTATTTATTACTAAATATATGATAAAAGTTTATATTGGAAAAATTTCCCGGTCCAAGGATCGAACCTACGCTACTTTTCTGTAATATCAAGGTGATCAAACGACATTGATATAACCACGAGGCTACAATTAGCACTTGATAAACAGATGTAACAAAATATATTTAAAGTGACAGCAGATCGATAACTCAGGTAATTTTTTAAAATACAATCTCATCGGTATAAACAAATATTTGACACAAAATCAATATAAAAGACAACTTTTCCGCATGTAGAACAACACTACATTTATTAATTATTTGATGGATATAGCCTTAATAAACTAATGAATATACATGCGTAGAAGATTTTATTTTGTTGGCGGGATGTCAGTATTCATTTTTTCACTTATAAAATTTTATATATTAAATAAATTGCATGGTCTTTAAGTTAGTTAAAGTATGTTTCAGAGTAATTAATTGAATTAAAGTGCTTCGTAAGAAAAGGGGTGGTTAAAATGCCTTCCCGCTGCGCGCTCAGGCATCTTGACCACCCCTTTACTTACGAAGCACTTTAATTCAATTAGTTACCCTGAAACATTCTTTAACTATAACAAAGGTGGCCGACATTGGGGAAGATACTTTTAAAATTTGACGCTATGGAAAACGCATTCAAAGATCTTCTCAGAAACTACTAGTCCAATTAGAACCAAACATAGTCACAAAGTCCTTAGATGGTCCCTTCCAAAAAAGGTATCCGACAGGTCCTTACTTTTCCTCATCCAAGATGGCCGCCAGCGGGGAACATAGTTTTAACATTGGACCCTATGGGAAAAACATTCAAAGGTCTTCTCATCAGAAACTACTTGTCCAATTAGAGCCAAACTTAGTCACAATGGTCTTTAGATGGTCCGTTCTAAAACTATATCTGACGGGTCCGTGCCTCATATAAGATGGCCGCCAGCGGAGAACATAGTTTTAACATTGGACTGTATGGGAAAAACTCATCTCCAAGGTGGCCTCAGCAGGGAACATAGCTTAAACTCTGGACCCTATTGGAAATGCCACTCAATCCGACAAGTCCGTGCCTCATGCAAGATGGCCGCTGGCGGGGAACATAGTTTTAACATTGGACTGTATGGGAAAAACTCATTCAAAGATCTTCCCAAAGGTGGCCTCAGCAGGGAACATAGCATAAACTCTTGACCCTATGAGAAATGTCACTCATTTCTCTATGTCAGCCATGGTCCAGGTGAGCGATACAGGCTCTTGAGAGCCTCTTGTTTCTTTAAATAACTTCTTCTTGGGAACCACTGAAACGATTTGAATCAAACCTGGCATGAATGATGCTTATTAGATGCTGACCATGTGTTATTACTTAGTGCTGAATCGTTATTCAACATTGCAACTAGTGGCAAAACTTAATTAAACATTGGACCCTATGGGAAATGTATACAGAGATCTTCTTCTAGAGAAATGCTGAATGGATTAAAACCAAAGATGGCATGAATGATGCTGTTGAGGTGATGATCAATTGTTGCTACATTTGGTTACGATTTGTAATCCAACATGATCGCCAGCGGCGAAACTTAGTTTAACATTGGACCCTATCGGGATACAAAGATCTAGAGAATTGCTAAATGGATTTTCACCAAAGTTAGCATATAAAGTTAAGACCTAGTGTTGTTACTTTGGTGCTGATCAGTCATCTAACATTACTGCCATAGGTGAACTTAATTTTGTATTTTACCCTAAGATCATCCAGAGAAGTAGTTTGGATTTGAAACAAACATGGCATGATTGTTAGTAATGAGGTGCACTGTCTAGAAAACCAATAAATAGATTCAAACTGAATATAGCATAAATGCTTCTTAGTAAGTGTTGATCAAGATTAAAGACAGTAGGGGCAAATGGTTAAGTATAGGCCATATGACATAAGAGTTTGTTTACATAGGAAATGAGACCTTTTAATTAACATAGAAGTTTATTCAAGTAAATGTAGGTGAGCAATACATGCTCTTGAGAGTCTCTTACTATTTTTCATCAAAACAGTTTAACAGATAGGTCAACTTTAATTGCAACTACAGGGTCACCTGAGCCCGTACCATTTACCCGGTGACTGGTTTTATTCATTGTGACATAATGACTAACCATTATTATCCATACTATACATCATTTCACGAGATGTTGCTGTTTCGGAGAAGATAATCGAACATGGCTTGCCATCTTGGATGAGGTATGAACACAAACATTACAAAGGGGACCATTCAAGGTATAATGTAACAAATTTGATTAACATTGTTCAAAAGGAGAAGATCTTTTAAAGCCCTTTGCTTAACCCTTGCCTTCATAACGACGCCATTGGACGCCTCTAGGTCCCCCCCTTTTAAGGGCTATAGGAGGGTGTTGTATTAGACCCTAGGATGAGGATATGAGCTTATTGAACAGAATATAACTTGGGCAAAAAATTGAGTGTTTTTCGCGCGCGATTGGGGACCAAAAAGACACGTCAGGGGGGTTCCAGAGGGGGATGTGCCCCCTCTGTCTGGGGGTTCGAAGGGGGCGTTAGCCCCCCTCGCCACCAGACCAAATCTGGGGCTTATCTACATCATGAAATAGTGCTAGCTATTCCTCAACACATATAGTTTGAAGTTAAACCTTGCTTAGGCATGTGCAAGTAACATTTTATTTTTAAAAAAATTTTAAAGTATGTTTTGAATGAAAAAAATGCAAAAAATATGAGTTTTTTACAATTTTGAGGTCCCCTGCTGTCTCCATGGCAACCAGTACCAGGGTTTGGAACCTGTTTTCGAAAGACCACTGACAGGTGTCCAACTGTGCCAAGTGCCAAGACTATGACTTGCAAGACAATAATTCTGCAGCATTCTAAACATTGGGCCCCATTTACTTCTGCAAAAATGCCCTTTTAGAACCATTTTCATGAAGGAAAGGGTTAACTTTGTTCACCTCTTGCAGCCATCTGGGATTAGTAAGGAACAAAACAAATTAACCAACTTTGAGAGTAATCACCCAAGGACATAAATTTTCAAATTTGATAAAAATATTTTAGTGGTTCCAGAGGAGATCTTTGAATGTTTTTCCTAGAGAGTCCTTTGTTTAACTATGTTCCCAACGGGAAGGTCAGCTTGGATGAAACAGGAACATAACAATGTACAAACTTTGAAAGGGACCACCAAAGGACGAAAAATTTAATCACTATTGTTCAATTGGTTTCAGAGGAGACGATTTTTGAATGTATTTCCCATAGAGTCCTTTGTTAAACTATGTCCCCGCTGGCAGGCATCTTGAATGAGGTAAGAACAAAAAAATACCAAACTCTGAATTGTTCCATCCAACGATTATTGTGACCAAGTTCGGTTTCAAATGGCTCCAGAGGAGAATATCTTTGAATGCATTTACCATAGATTCACTATGTTAAACTTTGTTCCCGATCTGGTGGCCATCTTGGAAGAGGTAAGAACATTAAAATCACAAACTTTGAAGAGGACCAGCAAAGGACGTGTGACCAAGTTTGGTTCCATTTGGCTCGGTAGTTTCAGCAAAGAAGAATATTGAATGTATTGCCCATTGGGTCCATTGAATTCATTTCCTAAAGGATGCTATGTTAATCTTTGTTTCTGGCCGGAGGCCATCTTGAATAATGTATGAACATTAAAATCGCAAATTTTGAAGGGGACCACCCAAGGACTAATGTGACCCAAGTTTGGTTCCGTTGGCTCAGTAGAGTCATAGGCGATCTTCGAATGCATTTCCCTTTGGGTCAATATATTAAATCAGTTCCCCACTGGTGGCCATCTTGGATACTAACATTAAATCAACAATGGGGACCAACAAAGACTATTGTGATCAAGTTTTGTTTATATTGGCTGAGAAGTTTCTGAGAAGATCGTTGAATGCATTTCTGGTGAGATCCACGTATTAAACAATGTTCCGTGCTGGCGGCCATCGTGGATGAGGTACGAGCAGTGTTGAGCCCTTAAGTGTAATCCTTACCTTTATTGTAATCCGATTACACTTAAGGTTAAGGACCACCCTTTTCTAATCGCCTGGATCCGCGCCTGTTATGGTGAACAAGCTTGGTTCCCCTTGGCTCAGTAGAATCATAGGAGAACATCTTTGAATGCGTTTCCCATTAGGTCACTATGTTAAACTATATTCCCCACTGGCAGCCATCTTGGATAATATAGAGACATACAAATCAAAACCTTTGAAGGACACCACCCAAACACACTTGTGACCAAATTTGGTTTCAAATGGCTTAGTAGTTTCAGAGAAGATGATCTTTGGATGCATTTCCCATAGGGTCCCTTTGTTAAACTTTGTTCTCTGCTGGCAGCCATCTTGGATGAGGTACGACGAACATAAAAATCACAAACTTTGAAGAGGACCACCCAAGGACTATCGAGCCTTAGTTTGTCTCCAATTGGCTGATTAGCTTCACAGAAGATCTTTGAATGTATTCAAAATAGGGTCCCCATGTTAAACTTATTCCGCGCTGGCAGTCATCTTAGATTGGGAGGCGAACATAAAGATAAAACAACTTTGAAGGAAACCACTCAAAAACTATTGTTGCCAAGTTTGGTTCCCACTTGCTCAATAGTTTCAGGAGACAAGATCTTTGAATGCTTTCCCAAAGGGTCTTATGCTAAACTATGCTCCCCACTGGCGGCCATCTTGGGTATAATTCGAACCTGTTGGACATGCATATGTAGAAATGGTAGTCCTTGACAACTTAACCTCTATCTCAAATATTTTTTTAAATAAAAGTAAAACGTATAAAAATCTTGAAAATTCAGAGAAAAGGGGCAATAAGTCAACATATGGGGTTTCGGATTTTCTTCAAAATTGCGGGACAGGTAGATCTTACCATGCTGATCTTTTTGTAATAAAAGCTTCACCTATATCATCCATTATTTTCAATATATGAGATGAAAGTTAAATAAAACGAAAATTTTACGGAAAAGTGGCAATAGCTCCAAGACGGATATTTGGATTTTCGTCAAAATTGCAGGATAGGTAGACCTCATCATGCTGATCACTTTTAGTACGTCAGATTTTTTTGTTTCTGTAAGTAATTGCAAAAAACAGCAATTTACCCCCCCCCCCCCCCCGACCGCTCTATTTTTAGTTACAGCGGCTTAAAAAATAACTTTGAAAGCACATACCCTGGTGTGATGCTTCAATCCAAGTTTGTTAAGCAACTGCAGTAGAATACCGAAGGAACAAGGGAAGCGAAGACTACAAAAGATCGAAATCCAAAGAAATGGCAACAACGTCAACAGAGAAAAACAAAGACAAAACAAGGACGCGAGGCAGCTACAATGCACGGAAATAAAAAGACGACATTAAAAACTAAGGGACTCATAGTGTGAACTCCCATGAAAACCGGGATGACATCAGGTGCTCCGGAAGGGTAAGCATGTCCTGCTCCCCTAGCGGCACCCGTCACATTATCAGTGAGTCAATCCAGGGTTGAGTCAAAACCGGTTATGTCAAATCCGTGAAGACGTGAAATCTAGCTGAAAATGTCCGTTTTCATTTGGGACACAGACACGTCATAGCTGTCAACGATATCATGGTGACGGCCATAAAATTTCTGAAGGAATGAAAGCAACAAAGGCTGAACAAATCCCTGACTAAGCAACTTTTGGGACAGTGATTTTGCTCTATTCAAAAAATCGCTGTATAAACTACATGCGCAACAGTAACGAATCAACTGTGAAATGTACACTCCATAGGGAAAATTCACAACTGTGAAGTTAAAATGTGAAATGTTGGCTCAGCAGTTTCAGAGGAGAAGATCTTTGAAAATAGTTAACGCCGACGGACGACGACAGACGACGACGCCGACGACGCTGGACGCCAAGTGATGGCAATAGCTCACATGGCCATTGGTGCCAGGTAAACTAAAAACGTTTAGCATATCAAGATCTGCCAACCTGTAAAAATTGAAAAAAATCTGACTTATGACACCTGTGGGTACATCGAATTACCGGAATCCCCCAAATTTACAGGAATCCCCGTGTCTTAACCGAAATCCCCCTGGAAAAGACCGAAATCCCCCTATTATCGTCTGAAAACACCAATAAATAAAAAGATAACAGATTATTTTACTATATTATAGTGTTTTTATAAAAATTATGTCTTGTATTTACACTGTAGAAGCAATTTCTCAACCGACTATTCAGGTACGTGTAAAAATCAATATGGCGGACATTACGGGAGGTAACCAAAGTACTGAAAACACACTGCTTCTCAGTACAAAATTTATTATACATTTATGATCAGTTGTTGGTCACTCTGCATTATCCTGGCTTGTGACTTACAAAATAGAAATCTTGGTTACATTACATATGGAATAAAGATAAATAATTTTATTTAATTTATACACTATAAAGAGGAATTAAAAAAAATTTTTTGGAGAAAAATAGAACAAAAATACCAATGAGAAGAAAAAAACCTAAAATAATAGTTAATTTAAAAAGAATAAAGATTCGTTTTTACAGATATTTTAATTAAAATTTATAAATCTGAAAATATTAATGAATATTAACTGAAATAAAATTGAAATAGTAGAAAAATGGAGATGACATCTATCATCTATCACAAGATGCATTTATGAACAATGTTAAAGCTGTGCTTTACGCATACAAAGCAGATTTTTATATATTCATCGTAAAAAGGAAAATAATTAAGTATAATATATATACAAACGAATTAAAAAAATACTTCATTTTATTTTATTCATTTATTTATTTTATTGATCTATTTATTTATTATTATTATGATTTTTTCGTGTATTGTAAATATGTTATGTTTGGTGATGAGCAGTGCAGCTATGATTCTTAATCTTGTCAGTTACAAGCCTGTTAAATGCAGAGCAATCGTACAATTTAATTACCTGTACAATGAACTGTTAAATCAGGGGGACAATTATTGTGTTTATTGCAATTATGGAGTGACACGTTTTGACAACTATCATAAATATCTTTGATCAATTACGTTTTCAACTATCCAACAATATCCAGTAATAAGACTTGTAATTTATATATTTATATATCAGAATTTATAATGTTATATATTATTTCTTATGCACACAACAATGATTTTTTCAGAAATTCTTTAACATACAAAACTAGATATCAAACGAAAATATTTTTTCAATTAACTTACAATGTTTTTTGTCTTTCACTTATTTATTTTATGCAATAGGTGATATTATTCAAAGTAATTAGTTTTGTTAAATAAATAATCAATTTACATTCCAAAGATTAAAAAATAATTTATTCTAAATTAATTATATTCTTCTAATTCTGTTAATTATGTTGATCAATTATTTGTATACAAATCTTTGTCTAAATTTACGCTTAACTTTGTGTTAAATTTATGTCTTTGATATTTCTTATTATTATATTTTTTCATTCATTATTCGCCTTTTCTCCTTTTTTATACCTATTTATAATTGCTTTATCATTCCTTATTCTTTTTCCATATCCATTTTATACTTATATTTTTAAAAATGTGTCCGAGATTTGTATGCCAGTCACAAGACAAACGATCAAATTTTAGCTAATACATTCACACAAGATATAATACATAAAACAATTTATTTTCACTAATTCAATCAATGGCAGTGTGTTTCCAGTACTTTGGTGCAATACAGTTACCTCCCTTACCGTCCGCCATATTGGTTTTATACGTACCTGAACAGTCGGTTGATAAAAAGCCCCTACAGTGTAAAAACAAGACATAATTTTTATAAAAACACTATGAAATAGTAAAACAATATGCAATCTTTCCGTTTATTGGTGTTTTCACACGATATAAGGGGGATTTCGGTCCTTTCTAGGGGATTTCGGTTATAATACGGGGATTCCTGTAAATTTGGAGGATTCCGGTAATTCGATGTACCGGACACCTGTTTTGGAGTTATTGCCCTTATTGGTCAAATTTTCGTAATTTTATACACTGATTTATATCTAAAAACTATTTGAAACTGTGGTTACGTTTTAAATGCAAAAATGTTCAGTATGATAAGGGCTACATTTATCTCGATAATGGAAGTTTTTTTGGCATGCCTGCACCTCATCCAAGATAGCTGCCAGCGGGAAAGTTGGGTTTACATTGGACCGAATGGTAAATCACATTCAAAGATCTTCTCCTCTGAAACTTCTTGGCCTATTGAATCGTTCTTGGTCGCAGCTGTCCTTAGTTGGTCCACTTTGCAAAATGTTTCCATCCCCGTCCGCATCAGGTAGCTGCTATCAGAGAACATAGTCTAACATTTAAAAACATTGGAAAACACATTCAAATGCCTTCTTTTCTGAAAATACTTGCTTAGATGAGATCAAACTTAGTCCTCTTTACAGATTGTGTCCGACAAGTCTGCATCTCATCAAATGTAGCCACCAGTGGGGAACTTAAATATTGGACCCTATTGGAAAGCTCATTCAAAGATGTTCTCCTTTGAAACTACATGGCTAATTGGTACCAAACTTTCATTGGCTGTCTTTGAAAAATGTGTCTTTCAAGTATGTCGAAGATGGTCGCCAGCGAGAGATCATAGTTTAACATAGGACCCAATGGGGAAGCGTTCAAAGATCTTCTGTGAAGCCACAAATCTATGGGAACCAAACTTAGTCACAATAGTCCTTTTCTGGTCCCTTTTTTAAAAAAAAAGTTTCCAGAAACTCTGTACCTCATCCAAGTGGAGCACTTAGTTTAACATTGAACCCTACTGGAAAACACATTCAAAGATGTTCTCCTCTGAAAATACATGGCTAATTAGTACCAAACTTGGTCACAACTGTCTTTCGTTGGCTCTCTATGAATAAAGGTCTACGCCGAGCGCAGCATGATACGACCGCAGCATGTCGACCACTGAAATTTCAACAAAAGTAGTTTAAAGTGAATGTGGACACAGTAAAGAGCTTGACACAATAATTAGATGGACACAAAAAGAAGCTTGACACAGTTATTAGCTAGAAACAAAATAGGGAAAAAATCAACCCTTTTGATCACTTACTGATAAAAAAACCGTAAGAGCTATGCCAAATATGTAATATCAACTAAAACTTTATATCCATAGAAATTCAAAGAAAAAGATTCCATCGAAATCTGATGAAAAATAAAGATATGACATATATATAGAAAAATTCCAATTTTGGCCCCTTCGACTCCTTGTAGCTCGGAAACGGTAAGAGCCACGCCAAATCCGTTAACATACTGCTGAAAGCTTAGATCAAGAGGAATCCAAAGAAAAAAATCCCATCGAAATCCGATGAAAAAAAAGATTTGACTTATTTAGAAAAATTGCAATTTTGGTCCCTTTGACCCCTTAAAGCTCGGAAACGGTAAGAGCTTCACAAAATCCGTTGAAATACTACTGAAAGCTTAGATTAAGAGGAATCCAAAGAAAAACATAGGTAATCAACGATTACAGAGTTCGCCTCGTTATGGCACGTTGTCGCAGCAACCCAATTTTGCTTGGATGCTGACATACTATCAAAATTGCATGCAAGATTACCTGATCTAACAATGTACAGTTACTGAGCTATGAACTCAGATGTATACATTAATGTGAGTCATTCATGCATAAAATGTAGGTATAAATGACCTAATTTTTTCTGAATGCTGAGCTACCATCATAGATGCATGCACATGCACATGTAAGATGATCATACCATAATCAATGAAGGGATATGGAGTAAATGCAAATGAGACAAAGTCTCTACAAATACATGAACAATACCAGAGATCTGATCCCTGACATGAACTTGAATGTAAGTCACTAAAGCGGAAAATATAGGTCAAAGTGACCGAATTATGCCTGGATGCTGACCTAACATCAGAGATACATGCATGTGCAAGGTTATGATTCTAGCATGTACAGTGACTGAGATATCAACTCGGATGTAAACTCTAATGTAAGTCACTCAAGCGGAAAATGTAGGTCAAAGTGACCATATTTTGCCTGGATGCTGACCTACCATCAGAGATGCATGCATGTGCAAGGTAACATGATCCTACCATGTACAGTGACCGAGATCTGAACTCGGACGTAAACTTGAATGTAAGTCAGTCAAGCGGAAAATGTAGGTCA
>MJUU01058142.1:115229-127179 GCA_002080025.1 Modiolus philippinarum
CTCAGATATGAACCTTAACGCAAACTTTAACCGAAGTCATTGAAGCATAAAATGTAGGTCAGAGTGACCCAATTATCATCTGAAGCAGCATCACTCTCCAAGACGCATTCATTGTGATGTGCCACATGTAGTTCCTCAGATATGAACCTTAACGCAAACTTTAACCTGAGGTGGGACGAACGGACGGACAGACGGACGGACGGACGGGCGAGATGCTATATCCCCTCCCCAACTCCCTTGGGCGAGGGGATAATAAAGATTCTACAGTCAAAAATGTGAAAACACCCTTTTTCTAAAGCCACGAACTCAAAATTAAAACCTCTGTTTACGCGTGTGCCAAGATACATCATACTAAAATTTCATAATGATCCGTCCACTAGAAGCAAAGTTATGCTGTCCACAGATGCCGACGACGCCAACACAATTTTTGCGGTCGTATAAAAATGTGGCTCTCTTTGAAAAATGTGTCTTGCAAGTCTGCATCATGTCCAAGATGGTCGCCAGCCATGGATCAAAGTTTATCATTAGACCTAATGTGAAAGCATTCAAAGATCTTCCTTGAAGCCACAAAGCCTATTGGAACCAAATTTAGTCACAATAGTACTTTTCTGATCCTGTTTTTTTTAAAGTGTCCAGCAACTATGTACCTCAAGTGGAGAGTTAGTTTAATATCGGACCCTATTGGAAAAGGCATATCCAAAAACCTTCTTTCCTAGAATTACCTGGCCACTTGGAATCAAAATTAGTCACAATAGTCCTTGGGTTGTCCTCTTTTTGAAACTATGTCCGCCAAGTGTGCACCTTAATTAAGATGGCCGTCAGCAGGGAACTTAGTTTAACATTGGACACTATGGGAAAACGCATTTGAAGATTTTCTCCCTTGAAACCGCTTGCCAGTTAGGACCAGACTTGGTCACAGCTGCCCTTAGTTAGCCTTTTTAAATTGTATTCGACAAGTCCTCGTCATATCCAAGATTGCCAAAGACTGGGAACATATTTTAACATTGGACCTTAATATAGAGCATACCTGCTAACTATCCCTATTTGTGGGGTTTTACCCCATGAGAGCATCAAAATTTGGAATTTTCAGAGCAATTATTTCTTCCTTACTTGAGAAAACAGTAATTAGTTTATTGGATGGTGATTGTATTGTCCTGAAGATGCTAAAATTAAAAAAAGTGGATTTGAACCCCTTTTAATGGTTTTATGGCATACCTGAAGATGTTTCACGAGTCAAAACCCACATGAGCATTTTTTAAAGTTGGCAGGTAGGAAGGTGGCAGTGTCATTTTATAACCAATCTTAGTCACAATAGTCATTGCGTGGCCCCTTTTGAAAAATGTGTTCCAGTTGTCTGTGTCTCATCCAGGATTGGGACCAATTACAACTTAGTTTATCTTCTCTGAAACTACTTTTCCTATTGCAACCAAATTTGGTCACAATGTCCGTTTGCTGGTCCACTTTAAAAATGTGTCCGTTAAGTACGCATCAGATCCAAGATGGCAATGAGCAGGAAACATAGCTTAACGTTGGGCCATATAACATCAAGGTCTATTATCATACTAGAAAATGAGACCCTTTAAAATTGAGGTTATTTAAGCTGTCTTTGTTAGCCACGAACCAGGTGAGCTATGCAGTTTCTAGAGAGCCTCTAGTTAACATTTGCAAAGATTATAATAATATGAGCATATGATATCTAATCTGGTTTATTTTTAAATTTCATCCAATTTTTACCGTTTTTAAAATAAGAAAAACACTGTTACCTCCCTTGGTCAATTTATTATCTCCAAATTATTTACCAAAATATGAATTGCTGAAAGAGATAATTTCTTCTGGTTGTGATATAAAGATACCTGTGAAGTTTCTTCAACTCATCAAATGAGTTAACAGACGAACGGACGGGTGAGATGCTATATCTCCTCCCCAACTCCGTTGGGTGAGTGGTTAATAAATTGGCAAGGGGGTTAGCTGTCATTTCCGACTGCTTCCTTCTCTGGTTAGCTAAAAGATAGTAAAAAGAGAGGCCTAATAATAAATGTTCAAAGGAGTCAAGTCACATGTCAAGATCAAGGAGAGATATTTTCATACCATTTAAAAGGTCTTGCCACACGTAATATGCATGTAAAATATGGAAGCCTTGAAAAGTACCATTGAAAAGATATATGTCGTATGGGATACCCTGGGGTATAGAAATAGTGCCTAGTATGACCTGCTTGCAGAGTATGACCCACACTTAAAAGAAGCTAAAAGGTCCTATGTTAAACCTAAGTTCCGTGCTGGCGGCCATGTTTTTTATAGGAATATAATGAAATGAGCAAGCTTTGTAAAGGGCCTTCAATACATCATTCCTGTAAAGGTTCGTTGAATTTGCTTCAGTGGTTTCAGAGGAGAAGATGAAAATGTGAATTTCCCATAGGGTCCTATGTTAAACTATGTTCCGTGCTGGCAGCCATGTTTTTTGTCGAATCGGATGAAAATGAGCATTCTTTCTAAAGGACCTTTAGTGTATCATTCCTGTAGAGTTTGGTAGAATTTGCTTCAGCAGTTTCAGAGGAGTTGATGAGAATGCGATTTTTTCCCATAGGATCCTATGTTAAACCTAAGTTCCACGCTGGCGGCCATGTTTTTTTATCGGATCGGAACGAAATGAGCAATCTTTGTAAAGGACCTTCCATACATCATTCCTGTCAAGTTTGGTTGAATTTTTTTCAGTGGTTTCAGAGGAGAAGATGAAAATGTGAAAAGTTAAATGGACGGATTGATGGACGGACGACGGACGCCAAGTGATGGCAATAGCTCACACTGACCCTTTGGGTCAGGTGAGCTAAAAATAGTCCTAATGCTAAATTAAAAATCAATTTCCCACCAAATTTTCAATGTCTTGTATCTCTGTTAAAAGCACAGGAACCTATATATTTCTTTTTACCATTTCATTTTAACTCAAATGCTTAATCAGTTGAAATTGGTTTCAAGAAATCCTTGATATAAACAACTTTAGGAGTGAGCCTCCTTAAGCAAAGTTCACTGGTTTTCCTTCTATGTATATAAATAATGTGGGGTAAAATTTTTGTTACAAGTTTGACACGTATAGAAATAGTGCCTAGTATGACCTGCTTGCAGAGTATGACCCACTCTTAAAAGAAGCTGACCCAAGAGATCAACAGGATCTAGAAATATGACCCAGTATCCTAGGCTTCATGGTACAGCCACTCCAAAACTGAGTGTCTGCAGTTGTGATTTTTCCATGGACCTTTCCATACCCTAATTGATTACTTATTGATAAACTTGTTTTAATCTTGATCTAGGTGAAATATTGCTCAATAAAATTATTCAATCAATCAATACAAATTGTCAATTCTATAAAAAGGTAATAGTATTGAAGATACTAACTGAAACGTCTTACCACAATTAATACACATGTCAAATTTGATAGCATCATTGCTTACCATTCACCATATGTGCAAAAAAAAATTTTCATGCTCTTTAGAAACGATGTTAGGAAAAAGACCAGCATATGCTTTTAAAATTTTATTCATAACTAAAAATCAACAATGATATCTAAATATAAATTAAATATTATCACATTTTTCCTGCCGTAGGTCTGTTCGTAATTTGAATTGAATTGTGTTAAAAAATGCAGCACTTTAACAATAATAAATATACAAAGAACAATTTATAATCAACATATATTGTTTAATTGTGTAGTAATTTTAAAAATATATTCATGCAGGTACATGTACTCCTATTGACAGAAAGATATTCATAATCAATGAATGATATGAAAATAATGATATGAAGAGATGGGCATCTATTTCAATAGTAAGGAGACAGCCTTTAAAACTCAACAAAGAAGTATGGCCACTTTCTTGTGAATAAATTTATCTCCGCATACCAATATTGGGAATGCATTCAACCTTCTCCAAAACTGTTTTAACAGTTCATTAAAAAAAAAAAATAAAGGGCTACGCCGAGTGCAGCATGATACGACCGCAGCATGTGGACAACTGAAATTTGAACAAGTGTATTTTAAAGTGAATGTGGACACAGTAAAGAGCTTAATATCATAATAAGATGAACATAACACAGTAATTAGCTTGACACAAAGTAGGCCTGGGGAACATAAAAATTAGCCCTTCTAATCCCATAAAGGTATGAAAAACTGAAAGAGTTAAACAAAAACTGCTGACAAACTACTGAAAGCTTACATCAAAGAGGAATCTGAAGTAAAAAAATCCCATTAAAATCCTATAAAATAAAGATTTAAGATATTTTGAAAAATAGCAATTTTTGGTACCTTTGACCCCTTATAGCTCGTAAACGCTAAAAGATACGCCAAATCTATTGGCATACTACTGAAAGCTAACAACAAGAGGAATCCAAACAAAAAAATCCCATCGAAATCCGATGGAAAATAAATATTTTACATATTTTGAAAATTAGCATTTTTGGCCCCTTTGACCCCTTATAGCTCGGAAACGGTAAGAGATATGCCAAATCTATTAGCATACTACTGAAAGCGTACAATAAAAGGAATTCAAAGAAAAAAATCCCATCGAAATCCGATAAAAAATTAAAATTTTAAGTAATCTGTACATTTGCAATTTTGGCCCCCTTTGGAACCTAATTACTCGGAAAGGAAAAAAGTTATCAAAAATTTGATGGTGCTGTGCTAGTTAGCTTTACATAAGAAATCAATTGCAAAAAACTGCATTAAAATCGGACTAAAAATAAGAAAAATAAATTTTTTGAGATTCGCCCCCTTTGGGGCCCATTTATTTCATGAACGGTACATGCGACATGAAATCCGTTGGCATACCACAGATTGGAAATTTTCTCAGGAGTACAATGAAAGAAACCCCATCAAAATCCAATAAATAATAAATATTCTGCAGCCCAATATACGAAAACACTCAATTTGGCACTTTTTGGCCCTTTTCTTAAAAACGGGTGGGGCCAGTATACCCAAAACCAATCCCAGCCTTCCTTTTGTGCCAAGGAACATTGTGTTAAAATTTCATAAGGATTGCTAAACTAGAACTTAAGTTATCGCATGGAAACGAAGTGTCCACAGACGGCGACGCCGATGACGACGCCGCCAGTATCATACCATTATACGACCTCAAAATTTTTTGCGGTCGTATAAAAATATGCACTAACATTACAAAATCAATTCAAGTGCATTATCAGACATTTGGATAAAAGATTCAGCCATTGAACTTGTGACTAGAATGTGATTTTGACAATTTGTAGGTTTTTGTAAAAATTTATTTTCTGTGATTTTTCCTTCACTTTTTTCCAGTCAAAATACAAATAAGAAGTATTTGCAAAAACAAGTTTGGATAAAAGTGTATATGTAAAGTGCAGTAATACGGCATCAGAATATTAAACAGTTGTTCATTTGAACAAGTACTGACACAAAATGTCTAAAGTAAACTTAAACTATTGTACCAATGACCTCTAACAGCCTGGGAACAGTAAAGAACAGCTATGAATGATTCTGTGAGAATATTCCAAACACACACCTCAATCAAAGCTCTATAAGAGCTGAAAGTGTTCGTATGTTTGAAGTTTAAGGTGTCTCAGTGGTATTATTCCGCGATTTTTTTTAATACTTGTTCATTTAGGTATTTTTTGTAATTATTAACAAGGACCCCATTGGAAATAAGTCTTTTTAACCTTATTGGTTATCCTATGTGTTCAATATTACAATATATATACTTTTGAAACTACCGGTATTCATTGCTTAACATTGTTTTATGTGTACATGATATGACTATGCACTTGCCTGAATAAATATTATTATTATCATATTGATATCACTATAAAGAAATTATCTTCATGGGGGTTTTCATGNGCAACCTTCCTTTTCAGTCGTGTGAGATTTCGAGGCGTTTTGCGCTAAGTTTTTTGTCTAATACTTGATGCTCTTTTTTTATCAAATACAAACATCTAGGTGTTATAGAAGACTTTACTTTTTATTGAGGGAGGCAAGACATTCCTCTTTTATTGTGTTTTGGGCATTTCAGCTGGTTCTTAAATATTTTTGGTCAAATAAATCAGTTGTGAACTGTTTTTGGACCATTTGGTGTTTTAAGTTCTGTTAAATTTTAACTTAGTTTTAACTGTAAAAGGGAAACAAAAAGCAGTGCTTGCTATTCATCATTATATTGCTGTTATTTGAATTTACAGTTGACTGTTTTGGGGGAAATTAAAAGATTGTAAGTATGTTAATGAAACCACTCTCTCCTTTATTAGTTGCCCGATGTACATTTACTGCATTTCTCCTTTTATTTCATTCTTCTATAAATAAAGCAAGCATTACATTTNGCGTGAGATCGATGTAAACCCGATTCTGATTGGCTAATATCGAGAAAATGGTTAACTCCCTTTCGAAAATATGGATTAGCTCCCTTCAGCCAAAATCATGTAAACAAACATTTTTTCGTGTGAATTTATTCAAAATCGTGTTTTATGCCAAATTTTTGTTTCACGGTCGTGACAGAAGGTTAAAATCGTGTAGATCACGCCAAAATCGTAAAAGTTGGCAGGTATGTGCAACAACTTTCATAAAGAAACCATTTTGACATCTTCGATATTTATTTTAATTTTTAATATTCCTACGCGTGAAACAAATAGGCCCTTTTTTCGTTTTAATAATGTACTCGATAATCGTTTAATTTATCAATACAAGAATTTTAATAAGTTTAATAAAAGCGAAGTAGTAATTGAAATTGGTTTGGGTGTATTATAAACGTCTCGCACTGTATACTCAAGCCTATTCGACACCTCCTTTTTAGTTTCAATCCGCCATCACTTTAAAGCCTTTAAGCACCTCGATTCCCACTTTAGCTGTGTTCAAACATTTTTACTACTTCAGGACAATAGTATGTAACGTTCTACCAGATTATTCAGTAATTTTACTGTATTATTTACAATTTTATAAGGAGATTTTTAACCTGTTTAAAAGTTTCCCGCCCTGCAACATCTATTTTTATCCAATTCAAGCTGGACCGATAGCTAGAGTGTTCATGACGAACACTAAAAACCAATAGACATATATTTTTGCCCCTTTTGTCTTTTTAGCTGAAACCATTTGTCTGAATACTCCACTCTTCTTACCCATTCAATTACGCCTCCATTTATAGGTTTTCACAATACCGTGGATTCCATTATATCGAGGTATTCACATTCATTTCAACATTTTTAACTGTGACATCACAGCTTCTACATTGCTACATACATGTACCAGCTAACAGCATAACTTCAAAATATTGTATATTGTACATTCTCTAATAATATGTGAAGTTTAAAATGGTTCTGACCGGTTTGAAAAATTTTCATATTCAACGTATGTTAAATAAAGCCCTGTGGTATTTCCCGCCAAATCTATTCAGAATACAATTCTTGGCATTTATCATTTATCTTTAGAGAAAAAGATTACACCATTTTATCACGATTATTACCGTATTTTATCCACTCTCGATAGTTAAATTTGAGTCGGCAAAGTCTTGCAATTAAAATTTCAAAATATAAATATCTCTAGTGGTTAAAATATGGTTATGAACAGGATCTTGTTCAATCTATATATATCTCTCTCTCATTACCTATTTCAGACAAAACAACAAAAATTAATAATTAATATTTAGTATTTTACATTTATTTATATAATAATTGAACAATAATTATATCAAAGAACCAAAGCAAATAAATGCTATATTATATCTGTATGAAGCAATACCTTGAGAGGGAGGGGGAATCATTTCTGCAAGGACAGTAAGTTACTCATACTGGATCCTATCGACTGAAAAAGTATATAAATGATTCTAATGAAAAGTAGAGACTCATAAATTATTCTACTCCATCTAGAAGATGAATTTATCTGGAATTTCACATTTTCGCCACAAACTATCTTTCATACAGTTACAGACGTTTGTATTAATTTGCAAAACCAGTTTTACTCAAATATATAAATATTCATTGTGAGTATAACTAGCAAAGAACAAATATTGCAGATGTTATTGACTATGTCATCACACACAAATTTGTTTCAGTTTTTCATTCTTATTTTGAGGTAATTATTTTTGTATGATTTTATTATTGATGGGCTAATAAAAATTCAAGCAATTCTCCCTGTAATAAAATATACAGAATAAATGTAAATCAGACATAAATTATGTACACAAGACTCTGTCCTCAACTGTACATGAAAACAAAAGATTAACATCTGACTTGAATAAACAACATATTAAGCTACATGTATACATATAAAAAATATGCCATTGATCTTTAACAAAGGCACTTCTTTCATCTTTCTGTTAGAAATTTCAAAACGCTGTAGTTAAAGGTAAATTGAAAACTTAAATGAATTACAAAGTTTATAAAAGGTACTTTTATATTGCTATTCCTATAAAAAAAGGATATTAAATAAAAACAATAAATAACAAGTGTTGTCAGAAGACAACATAGCTGGCCGTGGATAAGAGTAACCGCAATGCACAATAATTTGAAACTTTTTCAGAATTGTAATGTGATGAATACTTTAAATATGATATAAAAAAGCTACATGTCATACAGGAACTCCCTATCACTAAAAGAACTGGGTACAAGTTTTTTTTTTAAAAATTGCCCTCAAAGCAATGTCAAGGTCAAAATGTCTACAACTATGGTACTTCCAGAAAGCTCTCACCATAGAAAAGTCACAAACAAAATATAAACACCCTATTACTAAACAACTAACTTCTAGAAGCAAGGTTAAAGTTTTTTAAAAAAATCGCCCTTAGGGCAAGGTCAAGTTCAAAATGTCTCAAAATATGGTGCCACCAAAAAAGCTATCATCATAAGGAAGTTATATACCAAATTTGAAAATCTTTACCACTAAGTGTCTACATTCTAGAAACACAGTTAATTTTTTTTTTTTAAATTGCTCTCAGGACAAGGTCAAGGTCAAAAATATGGTGCCATTAGAAAGCTATCATCATATGGAAATCATATACAGAAATTGAACACCTTATCACTTAATGTTACCATTCTAGAAACACTATTTAAGTTTTTTAAACAATGCCCTCAAGGCAAGGTCAAGGTCATAATGTCTTCAAATATGGTACCAATAGAAAGCTCTAGTCATAAGGAAGTCACATGCCAAATATGAACACTCTACCACTAAAAGCATTCTTTCTAGAGGCAAGGTTAAAGTTTTTCAAAAATTGCCCTCAGGGAAAGGTCAAGGTCGACATGTCTACAAATATGGTACTGTTAGAAAGCTCTCATCAAAAGAAAGTCAAATACCAAATATGAACACCCTACCACTAAAAGCCAAGATTAAAGTTTTTCAAAAATTGCCCTCAGGGAAAGGTCAAGGTCAAAATGTCTACAAATATGGTACTGTTAGAAAGGTCTCATCATAAGGAAGTCACATACAAAACATGAACACCCTAGTACTAAAAGCCAATCTTCTAGAGGCAAGGTTAAAGTTTTCTTAAAATTGCCCTAAGAGCAAGGTCAAGGTCAAAATGTCTACAAATATGGTACCAAAAGAAAGCTTTCATCACAAGAAAGCCACATACTAAATATCAACATCCCATCTCTGAAGGTCTCCGTTCTACAAGCAAGGTTAAAGTTTTTGCTGACAACGCAGAAGCCGACGTGCAGTTATGACAATAGCTCTCCGGACATTCGTCCCGGCGAGCTTAAAGATCAATAACGAACTATTCACTTTATTCCACGTCATTTTCTATCTCTGCATTTAAAAAAGATACAAATCATAAACACTATATAAATTAATCTAAAAGTGTAAATATCTGAAATCATGTTTTTTACACAAATAAGACTTGGAATATATCATTACATGTTAACTAAATGTTCCATCTGGTTGCATGGTGACAACTCTGTTTTCTTTCCTTGCAGTTTCAGCAGCAAATACCAACATATGACTGTACAGAGTCTCATCAGATCCTGTTGTTATTTTTCCTCTGTCACCATACTGTCAAAAAATCAAATACATATACAAAATAGATAATACATGTTAAAATATAGGTCACAGAGAGATGCAAGATACAACTCAGTCATTCTGAAATAGTTGGATGGAAAGTGTATTTAACTAAACACATTAAGGAGGCTAACTCATCATATTTTGAATTTGTGTCAATTTTGAAAGTTCTCTACTTTTTATCCAGTTCAATGGCTTAAAGAATTTTGCATGCTAACCCTATTTTTTATTTCATGAATGCCTTCTTCAGGTCAAATTAAGACAATTGACAAGTTTTCATAAAATTCTTGATATAACTCATCATATTTTGAATTTGTGTCAATTTCGAAAGTTCTCTACTTTTTATCCAGTTCAATGGCTTAAAGAATTTTGCATGCTAACCCTATTTTTTATTTCATGAATGCCTTCTTCAGGTCAAATTAAGACAATTGACAAGTTTTCATAAAATTCTTGATATAACTTCCTTGCTTTTAGACAAACTAGAGGCTCAGACACTGAGCCTGAATCACTCACCTAACAAAATGCTTACAGCAGGTGATGAAAGTGATGTTTATCCCATAGGATCCTATGTTAAAATATGTTCTGTGCTGGTAGTCTTGTTTTTTTCAGATAAAAAACAAAATAAGCAATCTTAGTTTGACTGAATTTGCTTCAATAATTTCAGCACATGTGATGAAAAAGATGTTTTCATATAGGGGTGCTATTTTAAAGCAAGTTCCATGCTGGGAGCCATTTTTTTGTTCTATCCCAACAAAATGAGCAATCTCTGTACAGTTTGGTTGAATTTGCTTCAATAGTTTCAGAGCAGATGTTGAAAATGATGTTTTCCCAATAGGGTCCAATGTTAAAACTAAGATCTGCGCTGGCAGTCATGTTTTTTCTTGAATCATTACAAAATGACCAATCTTTGTGAAGGACCTTCCAAACATCATTCCTGTAAAGTTTGGTTGAATCTGCTTCAGTGGTTTCAGAGGAGAAAATGAAAATGTGAATTTCCCATAGGGCAACTGTTAAACTATGTTCCGTGCTGGCGGCCATGTTTTTGTCGAATAGGAATAAAATGAGCTATCTTTGTACAGGACCTTTAGTACATCATTCCTGTAAGGTTTGGTTGATTTTGCTTAAGCAGTTTCAGAGAAGTTGATGAAAATGATTTTTCCTATAGGGTCCTATGTTAAACCTAAGTTCCCTGCTGGTGGCCATGCTTTTTTTGGATCATAATGAAATAAAAAAGCTTTATGAAGGACCATTCATACATCATTCCTGTAAAGTTTGGTTGAATTTACTTTAGTGGTTTCAGAGGAGAAGATGAAAATGTGAATTTCCCATAGGGTCCTAATTAAAACTATCTTCCCTGCTGGATGCCATGTTTTTTGTCGAATCAGATTAAAATGAGCATTCTTTGTAAAGCACCAATAGTGCATCATTCCTGTAAAGTTTGGTGGAATTTGCTTCAGCAGTTTCAGAGGAGTTGATGAAAATGTGATTTTTCCTATAGGGTCCTATGTTAAACCTAAGTTCCGTGATGGCGGCCATGTTTTTTATAGGAATATAATGAAATGAACAAGCTTTGTAAAGGACCTTCAATACATCATTCCTGTAAAGGTTCGTTGAATTTGCTTCAGTGGTTTCAGAGGAGAAGATGAAAATGTGAATTTCCCATAGGGTCCTATGTTAAACTATGTTCCGTGCTGGCAGCCATGTTTTTTGTCGAATCAGATGAAAATGAGCATTCTTTGTAAAGGACCTTTAGTGTATCATTCCTGTAAAGTTTGGTTGAATTTGCTTCAGCAGTTTCAGAGGAGTTGATGAAAATGTGATTTTTTCCCATAGGGTCCTATGTTAAACCTAATTCCATGCTGGCGGCCAAGTTTTTTATCGGATTGGAACAAAATGAGCAATCTTTGTAAAGGACCTTCCATACATCATTCCTGTCAAGTTTGGTTGAATTTGCTTCAGTGGTTT
>MJUU01058142.1:147217-168410 GCA_002080025.1 Modiolus philippinarum
CTGAGAAAAGGACTTGAATGTGAAACTATGTCGCAATGTTTATGTGCTTATTGAACCATGAAAACAAGGTCAAGGTCATCTAAAATATATGCTGCTGGAAAGGTCATCACTTGGTGGTGCTGTGGACCAAAGATGATGTTTGTATGTATTACCCTTGAAAAGTTATGAAGGTTTTAGAAAAAAGTTTACGCCGCCGCCGCCGTCGCCGTCGCCGGATTGCTATACCTATGTCTCGCCTTCAGCGACTTTCGTCGCAGGCGAGACAAAAAGGAGTAATTGGTGGCAGGAGAAGCCACAATTGGGGTTCAAATTTCCTCAAATCCATTTTCAGCCGGGGGCTTTGCCCCCCTGGACCCACTGGGGGCCTTTAGCGGCCCAGACCCTTGGCCGTATATTCTTTCTCCCCCTATCATTTCCAATTCTCCCCCTATTCTAATTCCTACTGAAAAAACTGATTGTTGTACATAAAGTCCACATCTTCGCATTTCTTATCAAAAATAAGCTTGTCTTCATATTAAGTATTCATTATAAACAATGAAAGGAAATGGAGTAAATGCACATGAGACAAATACATGGTAGAACCATGCAAGCATTGGAACAATGCTCTTCATGTATGGTTTGGTAAAAATACTCTCTATCATATACCTAGGCAACAAGGCAAAGGGTTGATTCCTCATTTAAACTCAAAGATTCAAAATAAAGAAATAATATATTAAAAAACAACGGCAACAATAGGAACAAAACTATTTCTAGAGCCAAAAAGTATGTCTTTGGTATAGTGTACTTGTATGCGAAATAATGAATCATATGTTTATTCTCAACTAGTAGACTTGCTACAAGTCCCTTTCTTTGTTTATATCAATTAATTAATATATTTTAATTAGAAAAAATGCTATTTAAGAGATGATATCTATTCTGACAACATATGCTTACTGATAGCTGCGAGACAGCTATTAGTAACCCTGTGTTGTCAGAAAAGATATGATCTCTTTAATAGCACTTTGGAATACAAAAAAATAAGAAAGAAAGGGACTGGTAGCAAGTCTACTCAACTAGTATAATTTGAAAAACTGAGGAGATTCTCCATGGATAATAGTTCTATTGGTATTACTTTTTTCACTTTCTTTGGCACTGCACACTTTTAATATTTTTCACTACAAATTACCAATGCTGAGGCATATGTGTTGTACTTCCTTGTTCCGTTTCTTCATTTTCATATAAAACTATGGGAATACACAATTTATAATTACAGCCATAGGTTTCTCTAACAGAATATGATACTTCAGTTTGGCAAACGCCAACGCTGGTTCCTGTTAATATACATAGCAAAGTCAGATATAATGAAAAATTAAGATTTATAGTCATGTCAAATTAAAAACTTAAAATAATTTTCACTAAATTCCAGAATAAGTTTAATTATCAGTGTTTTAGACTTAAGTAAATGTTATATACATGATATAATTGCAGATTTAGGGGAACTACATGATACATTAGTATAAACCTTAGTATTAATACAAATTACTCAAACATTAGAACAAATTTGAACTAATAATCTCTAAACAAAATGATTCAGCAGTAAAATAAAATCACTAAGAAGCCCTTAAGGCCTACAGTGACATTTTTTCAAAGACATTTTTTGAACAATTTCTTAAATCAGCATATTTTGTTAAAAAAAAAGATTCCTATTAAGCTTAAATGTGTCATGTCAGTATTGAAAGGCTGTGTGGAAACTGTGACATTCTTATCAGGTTGCTGACAATTACCTCAAAGGGACACAAACATTTCTATTTTTCCCCCAAGAATGACTTTTTTGTCATAAGTGTCAAGTATTTGTTTGGTTCATTTCAAATTAAGTATTAACTAGAGAATGTGTCTGTAAGACACAGATGCCCCGCAAAAAGATTTATCGCAAAGGATAACCTCGTATTAAAATGTAGGTCAAAGCCATTTAATTGTCATTAATTTGGGTAGTGCTCATCAAGGCAATTAATGTGATGACATATTATTGTCCTATAATGTGTAGTTGTTGAGAAATGTTCTTTAACGCAAAACTTAACCAAAGTCACTGAAGCGTAAAATTTAGGTCAAAGCCATCTTACTGTCAAATTTTTTGGTAGTATTCGTCAAGGCAATAACTTTGATGAAATATTATTGTCCTATGATGTGTTGTTGAGAAATGGACTTAAACGTAAAACCAAACCAAAGTCACTGAAGTGTCAAATGTAGGTCAAAGCAATCTTATTGTCAATGATTTGGGTAGTACTCATCAAAGCAATTACTTTGATGAAATATCATTGTCCGATAATGTGTAGATGTTGTGGAATGGACTTAAACGCAAAACTTAACCAAAGTCACTGAAGCATAAAATATAGGTCAAAGCCACCTGATTGTCAATGATTTGGGTAGTGCTCATCAAGGCAATTAATTTGATGACATATCATTGTCCTATAATGTGTAGTTGTTGATAAATGGACTTTAACGCAAAACTTAACCAAAGTAACTGAAGCGTAAAATATAGGTCAAAGTCAGCTAATTGTCAATGATTTGGGTAGTAATCATCAAGGCAATTAATTTGATGAAATATCATTGTCCTGTTATGTGTAGTTGTTGAGAAATGGACTTTAACACAAAACTTAACCAAAGTCACTGAAGCGTAAAATGTAGGTCAAAGATACCTAATTGTCACAGATTTGGGTAGCACTCATAAAGGCAATTAATTTGATGAAACATCATTGTCCTATAATGTGTAGTTGTTGAGAAATAGACTTAAACATTAAACTGAACCAGAGTCACTCAAGCATGAAATATAGGTCAAAGAGTCAAACTACCTAGTGAACTATGCAGTACAGTGGATTCCTGTTAATTGCATACCTTATTTGTCAGGAAAAAATATGCAATTAACAGGAATATTCTATTAACAGGAGTTTTCAATTTCCTGTAAAAACATGTCAATTAACTAGAAAAGTGTCAAATGATGAGCATGATGAGTTAATCATTAAACAAACACAGAGATTACAGTTTGCTTTTACAAAATCATTAATTAATATGACATTTCCTAATTAGATTTCTCATTTTTATTAGTTTTTTTTTTCAGAATAACTTGCTAAAAAATATATACTTTTAATTTTATATTTCACAAAACATGTCTTGATTTGAAAATGAAACTATTCAATTAACAGGATTTTTCAACTATTCAATATGCAATTAAAAGGAAAAAATAATATAGAAGCATATAGTAAATGGTTTTGTGCAGCAGAATTGTATGCAATTAAGAGAAATATGCTATTAAGAGGTATGCAATTAAGTGGAGTTGACTGTACTATCAAAGATAAGCTATTAAGCTATTATCATTGTTCTACCTCTTACAGTTTCTGAGAAATGGACTTAAACGCAAAACTTAACCGGATATACGGTCGTACGGACGGACGGAAGGACAGACAAGGGTAACACTATATGCCCCTTCCACATTCGTGGGCGGGGCATAAAAATAGTAATGGAGCATTACTTGATACCTCACCAAGTTTCACAAAATTTCAAAGTGTAAAGGGCATAACTCCAGAACACCTTGAACCTCTGACCCCAAAATCGAAATTGACCAGAGTTTCATGGTAAACAACTTACAAATGTACATGTACATACCAAGTTTGAAGACCATTTGTTAGTTCGTTAAGTTATTAGTCAGACACTTTGGGGTGACGGACAGATGGACAGACGAATGCACACCTGATAGTATCACATAATACCCCGCCAATACGTTGGCAGGGTATGAAATGTGAGTAACAATAATAAGTTTAGAGAGTTGACTCTGAAGAATTCTCATTAAATAGTAGTGGGCAATCATATAGAATGGAATACAATCCTATGCAGTCGATCTTGTGGACAAATAAAATGGAAGATTACCTTATGTAATCGATCTTGTGTACATATAAAGACACAATCAGCAAACTTTTCCATCTTAGCTATCTCTCTCCAATCTACAAATTGCAAAAAAATCCTAAACAACAATGAAATTTATGTTATAAGAAAACAATGATTATACTTGGTTATCATTTGTACAGGGGGTCCAACCTAATTGGTTGGAGAAGTCCTAATTTGGTTGGAGCAAAATCGTTTCTGTATCAATTTGGGTTATTTAGAGAATTTTAGTTAAACAAAATGTTCCCTTTCGGCAATTATTATATAACTGAATCTTTTTCATTCAATACTTGTTCAAAATATTAAAGATTTCAAAAGTTATTGACGAAAAACTGTTTAGAATATATCGCAGAAGTTCAAACACTACAAAACACTAAAAGTCTGAAACGGGCACTTTTTGTACTGAAAAGTGCTGAAACGTACTCGACCAGTCTCAACTTGTCTGAAAATAACTAAAAGTAGTCTCGATCAAAGTCTGATTCAGTCTGAAATTTACTGAACCAGTCTCGACCTGTCTCAACTAGTCTGGACCTGTATTGAATGAGTATCGACCTGTCTTGACCAGTCTGAACCTGTACTGAAAAGTCTCGACCTGTCTCAACCAGTCTGATATAGTACTGAAAGAGTCTCGACCTGTCTCAACCAGTCTGATTTAGTACTGAAAGAATCTCGACCTGTCTCAACCTGCCTAAAGTTGTAATGAAATAGTCTTGATCATGGAGATCTCTTATATATGCAATGGATAAGTAAATTAATTTATTGTTTAAAAATTAAATTCTTAAATCAACCCTTCATGCATTGATTGCAAAATATTCCTCAAATGCTTTAGTATCAAATTCTAAATTCACCATATCAGCTAACATTACCATATGAGGAACATAAAAATAATATACTGTATAGCAATAGTTTTATACTACATTTATTCCTGCAAACACATTTATCGAAAACATACGTAATAAAAGAAAGAATAAAATAGAAAGAACAATTAACTGTCATGATTTTACCTTGTTCAGAATTGTTGTTTTACTACTTTTTAAGTTTTTTTTAATTTGCAAGGGGTTTTTATTTTAGAAAAGTAATTTTTTCTATCGCTGTAATTGAAGTTTCCCCTTCAAATAATATATTGTCTTCAAACTTGGTATGTAACTTGTTAATAACAAAATACAGGCCAAGTTCGAATTTGGGTATAGAGAGAGGTCCAAGGGGTTTTGTAGTTATGCCCCTTGTAACTTTGAAATTTTGTGAATTTTTGGGTTTCCGACTCATAACTTGTGAATGAAATAATATATTGCCTTCAAACTTGGTATGTAATTTGTGTACCACAAAACTCAGACCAAGATTGATTTTTTGGTTCAGAGGTCCAAGGGGTTCTGGAGTTATACCCCTTGAAACTTTGAAATTTTGCAAATTATAGGGTTTCCAACTGATAACTTGTGAATGAAATGACATACTGTCCTCTAATTTGGTATGTAAGTTGTTTGCCATAAAATACAGGCCAAGTATAATTTTTGGTTCAGAAGTACACAGGGATCTAGAGTATGCCTTTCTAAACTGAAATTTTGTGAAACGTGGCGGGGTATCATGTAATGCACCATTACTATTTTTAAACACTAAATTAATTTACTCATTCAAAGCATACATAAGAGATTTCCAAGATCAAAACTATTTCGTTACAACTTTAGACTGGTCGAGACAGGTCGAGGCTCTTACAGTACTAAATCAGACAGGTCAAGACTCTTTCAGTACTAAATCAGACTGGTCAAGACAGGTCGAGACTCTTTCAGTACTAAATCAGACTGGTCGAGACAGGTCGAGACTCTATCAGAACTATATCAGACTGGTCGAGACAGGTTGAGACTTTTCAGTACAGGTTCAGACTGGTCAAGACAGGTCGAGACTCTTTCAGTACAGGTCAAGACTAGTTGAGACTGGTCGAGACTGGTTCAGTAAATTTCAGACTGAATCAGATTTTGGTCGAGACTACTTTAGTAAATTTCAGACAGGTTGAGACTGGTCGAGTACTTTTCAGTACAAAAAGTGCCCGTTTCAGACTTTTAGTGTTTTGTAGTGAAAATGTAGGTCATTAATGTTTTTCTTCAATAACTTTCAAAATCATGTATATTTTGATCAAATATTGACTGAAAAGGGTGAATTTATTTTGTCATTGCCAAAAGGTAACATTTTTATTAATTAAAATGTTCTTAGTAACTTAAACTCATACACAGACAATTTTGCTCCAACCAAATTAGGACTTCTCCAACCAATTAGGTTGGACCCCCTGTTGTAGGGGCTGTAACAATACATCTTCCATCACAATACAATATGATATGCATCCCATTACAAAGCTGACAATATTTGATACAAATACTGTATGTTGTCCTTTAAATTTTCTTCAGCTTGAAATAAATATTTCAAAATGAAAAAGTTTATTGAAGCCAATTTTTAAGTCCTAAAATCTATATCTTTTATTTGGTTTAAACAAAGATTCATAGATTTTTCCTCATAAAACAATTTCTATGGGTTTTTTTTCATTTCATAGTAATTTCATCATTTGTTTGAAAAAAGGTTATTGAAAGGCAGTATCTTGAACAGTATCATATAATATCAAATCATAACAAAACCATAAGTATCACACTAAATTTATACTTTGCTGAATCATTTTACCCTAAATCATTTATGACAAAACGTTAAATTTTCTTTAAAAGGTCAGTGATTAAACCTCCAAGTCAATTCCAAATTATTTCATCATAGAGAACATAAACATTTTACATTTGCAGTTCATGCATTTAAATAATTTTTATTGATAAATATTTCCTGAATTTGAATAATTCTGTATTATCTTTATGTATCAGCTCTGTTCTCTGTGGTAGGCATTTTGGATGAGATATGTACCTGCCAGACATGTGTAGAAATTGAATTTCTTGAAAGCACTTTTGCCATTCAAACTTAACCTCAGTCCTCTACATCAAATAGTTTTGAAAATATAACTCAAAATTATAAAAACAACAAAAAAAAACATGAAAATTCAATCAAAAGGGAGGCAACTCCTTCATGCTTCATCATATAAATCAGACGAATTTAACAAAAAATTTGAAAATTTAACGGAAAAAGGAAAATAACTCAAAAGCAGATTTTCATATTTTTCTTCAAAATTGCACGGCTTGTAGATCTTCCCATGCTGATTTTTATTGCAGTCAGAACTTTGATAGCTATAACATTTTTTGAAAAGAAACAGCATTCACTCCATGTTATATTTCTAAGATGTTTGGTATTCAGACTTATCAAACAAAATTTTGAAACTGCATACCCTGATAATGATTCAGGCCATGCATGTTTGGTTGTTATTTGTCCAGCATTGAGGGAGCGAAGAGAGGAACCTCTTTCACCTTTCCTGTCCCATTTTCCTTTCTCCCCTCTCCTTTCTCCAGCCCCCAATTCTCAAGGTCTCACTTTCATTTACTTTTCTCCCTTCTCCCTTTCTTGTCCCTTTTCTCCTTTCTCCCACCCCTCTCTTCTTTCTCCAGGTCATTTAGTCTTGATCTCTAATTACCCTGTCCACCCCCTCAGCAGTTTCAGAGGAAATTTTTTAAGTTGTTGATGGATGGATGCAAAGTGATGGCAAAATGTAGCATTTTCATTATAGTTTTAACTGTAATAAGAAGTTACAATAAATTTGCACTTTTAATTAAGCATATCTGTTTGTTTTCAAGATTTACCTTTGAATATGTTTTCCTTAGGAACATTGTTATCTTTAACAAATTTTTGTCTGTATGAATCCCTGGGCTCTGCAACAGCCACAACCTGCACAAAAATAAAATTCAAAGTATCTGAAAACAGGAAGTAATAGCGATACAATCATGAAAACTGCTTACATATTTATGAATGCAACTTGTTATTTCAAAGATAGATTTTCAAATGATTCTAACTGATACAAGCCATAATATCTTTGACGAAATTTTGGTTTCTAATTAAAAATCAAAGTATCAGTAAACAGGAAGTGGCCGCATCACAACCTGAAATTGGCTACAATATACAACTCATCATTTCAAAGCTGCAGACCACATTTCAAACCATTCCTTCTGATACAAACCAGGAAATCTTTGACAAAAATTTGGTTTGTAATTAAAAACCAAAGTATCAGTAAACAGGAAGTAGTTGTGGCAGAAACCTGAAAATCAATTACATGAAACAACATATTTGGTTTATAGTTAAAAACAAAATAAGCAAACAGGAAGTGGTCTTGCTATAAACCTGAAAATTGCTTACACAATACAACTGATCATTTCAAAGCTGCAGACCAAATTTGACAAAAAAATGGTTAATTTAAAATTCAAATGATCAGCACACAGAAAGTAGTCGTGCTACAAACCTTAAACATGTTAGAATTGCTAAACACAATACAACTCATCATTTTCAACCAAATATCAAATTCTTACCTTTGTCACAAGCCAAGAAATCTTTAACAGAACAAATCGTAATCTAATTAAAATTATATCTACCAATTGTTCCTTCAACTCACTGCATGATAGTGAGTGTAAGGAACAATTTGTAGATACAGTGAGTGTAAGGATCAAATGGCAGATACAGTGGAACTCCCGAAAACCTGCCCCTCTAAATACTGGATTCCTCTATAAACCGAACGATATGGTTCGGTCCAGAATTTTTACCTTCATAAATAGGTTATAATTTCCTCTGAAAAGTGGCCCCTCTGAATTCCGAATTCCAGCCATGTAGATCCGTCCAAAACGTATATTTTCTTCTGAACTTCAACTCTGAAAAGCGGACCGCTTTTTTCGCGGACAATAAAATTGACCAAATTTATTCAACATGTCATGTATCTCTTGCCATCTTTATTGATAAATATGAAAAAGAAAGGAAATGGGGTAAATGTCAAGGAGACAACATCCCATATCCAGGTTAAAACAACAAAAAACAAAACATCTAGGGGTTACCATTTAACTGTATTTGAACAGATAACCCACAATATTGACTGAAATTTTTCAAGAATTCAGGAAAAGTTACTAAAATGGTATACTTTCATCCTATACTGACCTTACAGATCATATGTTACACTTCCGGTATTAGTGTTCGAATTGAATAAACCGGTTTTAGGAACCTCTGAAAACCGAAACCTCTTAAAACCGGCCGATTTCCTTGGTCCCAAGAGAGGCCGGTTTTTGGAGGTTCCACTGTATAATGTTTTAATTAGATTGAACAAATTGTTGACAGAAAGACTTACAGAGTCTAATGGACAGACAGATAAATTGAAAACTATAGGGCCCTATTAATAACTTCAAACAAAATCATAATAATTTTGCTATTAGATAATATATTTTCTAACCTTAAAAGGAAGTCCACACATTCTGCCATATGCTGCATAATTACTGCCCCTGTTTCCTGCACCAATTACAATTGCAGTCACTTCTTTTTTAGATTTTGAAAGTGGCATGATCTTTGTTCCAGAAACAACTGTAAAAAATATTGGTAACATTTATACATATAATTTCATAAAATTGATATTTTCATAAAGTTTGACATTTGTAAGAACAATGTATGTGACCATCATTTTCATATTTATGTTGTTTTAATGCTTTTAAAATGTGTCCCAAAATTGACAAAATCTCACATCTTGCGATATATTTCAAATTTATCATGAGATGCTTATCCTCCTCATTATACGTTCTTAAACTTGCCAAAAATCTAGCAAAGAATCATGACAAAATGTAAAACTGGTCTGAAATTATTCAAGGAAAGACACACACTCACTTAAAAAGAAACAGAAAATAAAAGTAAAAAAATGGAAACTTAAACTGCATAAATTTTCGAAGGCCAGAGGTCATATTAACTTCCACTAAAATCATAGAATCATATCAAATGTCCAGCTTGATCTGTAATTTATCAGAAGAATTACCAATTTATATCGCCTAACAACTTCTTACTAGTTAATTGAAAATGGAAATTTCACAACCCTAATCAGCCACTACAATGTCTTGCAAACCAACGTAAAATTTTCAAGCTAATGTGACATCATGGTGGAAGCTCTTATTCAAAAGTTAGGTTTCTTTATGTCTCGCAAAAGCTGGTTATGAGCAGTTAAGAAAAAACCTTTAGAATTATAGTGATTAAAGATGGCACTTTTTTTCATTTTTAATCAACAAGGCAACAATTTCCTGGTTCACAGCACTCAGTAATTCTTATTGCATGACTAAAGACACTTCCCACTTTATCAAAGTCTCACTATCAACTTCAATCTAATTAAAATTCTAATATGAGAACGATGGACACTATGACGACCAGCCATAAGAAAATCTCCAATAACATTATGAGCAACCTCATAACAGTCTTTATCACAGATTTATATGCAAATTGAACCATTTTGCATATGTAATATGAGGATGAAAGTCTGATCGATATCCGTGTCCGGGAAAGATAACTGTTATCTGACCTGTTTTTATGACGTCATCTAGCAACCTAAACAAAATGATGAGAAAGATGCAGTTTTTGAACACTACTTGATACATTCTTTATAAGCATCTGTCAACAGATACATGTACCATACGTATAGTATTGCAACAATAAAAAAAGAAGCAGGGTGGGGGGTCAATCTGAGTTTGCCTAAATTTTGTCCATTTTAAAAGCAAAATACAATGTAAATATGTAATTGTTTTCTTTTAGCTTGCAACATTCCCCATCAAATATGTGATAAAAAGATTATGACATGTCTATTCCGGTATCTGCCCTGATATCAGTCCTGAGACCTGATATCTGCCTGACACGGTAGAGGGCTAAAATCAGGTCTTGGGACTGATATCAGGGCAGGTACCAGAATAGACATGTAATAATCTATACCGGTACTTACACTGAAACAGACAACGTCATAATATGTTTTGTGCACAAAAAGTCAGTAAATCTTATGTAATGGCTGCCATTTCCGTGTACACTATAGGTTCGTCCAGATCATTAAATGTAGTATAAGAATCGAAATAATTCATGTTCGCCAGTGGTTTGTAATCGATTTACATATCATGATATGGCCATTATGGGTGTCCATTATTTTCGTTAATATTACGCTCTGGATAAAATATTAACGAAAATACTGGCTACCCATAAGTAAATCTCCAACAAAACACTGGCGCCCATGAATTTTTTATTAGTTATAACTCCCGTCTCCCCATTTTTGTTCTCCCACGCTACATGACAAAAAGAGGGGTTTAATTTTAATTACATGTAGATTGTATAAACTTAAAAAAAAACTAAATCCCGCCAGAAAAAGACATACATCTCCCAGGGGTTAACAAATCCACTGGTCCGAGGTCCGGGACCTGGGAATTTAAACTATGGACCGGTGCATATAACACCATTCAAAAAGTCCGACGGACCAGTGAAAAATCAGAGGAAATGATTTACTTCACGTTTCACGTTGTTTACTTTTTCATTGATCCAACTCAATTATAAACTTTGAAAACATTGATTTATCGTTACTAGACTGATCTTCTTTGCGCTTGACAGCTGAAGTTGATCAACATGATGTCATTTTGTGTTCAGTGGTTTTATCAAAAGTCGTGAGTCCTAACATTGGTCCTAAGTTACATATATAATACCGTTTGTAAGTAATGACCGATCGTAACTTTCGTAATACAACGTCCAGGCCCGAGTTCACAGTTTTCTTCTTGCCTGTTATCATTGTCCTTCATACATTGTTTCTAGCATTTTTGGTGCATTTTTTCCTTGGTCATATGAATTTCTCAATTTTTTTCTGTTCTCAGGACAAGAACAGGCTTCAAATGTATTGTATCACAAGTCTCCATTATATTTGACCAGGAACTTGCATTAAGGACAGGTAGAGAGAATAGGATTTTTTCATTTTCTGAACTCTCTGGACTTATCAATTTTGGTACTTTAATGTTGTCAAAGAAAAATGATCTGGTAGAAGTTTGTGAATTTTACATGATGCCAGTCAAAGGATGAATTGGTATAGGTAAAAAATAATTAACTTTACAGCATAGAATTTTTATTTCATCCTTGATAAAGTTATTTCATCCATAATTACCCTATTGGAAACGAAAAAAAAATTGTGGTCTCGGACTGGCTTCACATTTTGGGCAAGTCTGTACGGACCACTTAAAATTTGGTCAGACAGGCACTTGTTTCATAAAAAAATTCCAGTTCCTCCCTCAAGAGGGGGAGGGACTGGAATTTTTTTATGAAACAAGTGCCTGTGGTCAGGACCAGTGAAATTCCTTGAGCTACAAGTCCTGGACCAGTAAGGTTCTGAAAAAAATTTTAAAACCCTGATCTCCTCCAAATTCATGCTTATACCACACTATTAAGGAGATTCACTCAAAAATTGTCTGCATGGCAGCAGATAGCCAGATAGGATGTGTTGCCACAAAAATTATATATCGATATCATTCCATTCAAGCTGTTGATTTAAAAATACCTTCTGTTTTTTTTTTTTAGGCTGCTAGAAACTGACCAGTATCAGGAATAAATTGTGGACTGAGGCAAAATATTTCTTCAATTCCAGCTTGGAATTACTATTAAAAGAAATGATTAAGGTTCTCCCATTTCCCCAAAAATAAATGACGACATCAATTTAGAGTTATCTCCCATTTCTTTGTATTTTTTATAAATGTGAATTCCTCCATTATATAGGAGCACTTCAGTATTTTCTGCATATATATATATATATATATTCCTTGTTTTGATTTATCACAATAAGCATTTTTTCCTTTCTCTGTAATTCATACAGATATCATTCATAGTCCCTATAGCCAGAGACATTTAAGGTGTCTGCAGGGTATTAATTTCCTATTATAGAATTTTGTGAAATTTTCTGTGTAGAAACATAATTGTATTATTGTTCAAAATGTAGAATAAAATTTGGGGGTTACCGTGCATTTTAGCGCAAAATCTGAAATTGAAAATTTCAGGATTTTACATAGAAATGATAGGGAAAATGATTATACGAGACGATAGTTTGAAAAATCTATTATAGATTTTTTTCATACTTTGCATGTGTTTAATTATCATTATGAAGTTTACATATAAAAATAAAAATTTAGGGGTCACCGTTGAAATAAGAGAGAAAAATTGCAAAAAGTTCATTTCTCTAGTGATATCTTATCAAATTATCTCCCTTGAATAATTTCTATGTTCTGTAAATCCAGCAACATATTTAAAGGTCATGTGTTTAAGCTCACGTTTTTGCAACGAAAATGTTATAAAAATGATTAGAAATATAAATTTTTAATACATTTGAACTTTATTTTCATTCTAAATAACTATTTTGTTAAATGTCTTAATGGATGAAACCTAAATGAACAATTATTAAACAAAAATGGCGGAATAATACCACTGAGACACCTTAAGCACAGAGATTAGCAACTCGATATAATCCAAGGATTTATCGTGGCCACTGAAGAAAAATGCCTTTTTTTAAAACTGTATAACTCCCAAGTGAATAAAGATATCGAAATAAAATTTTCAATGATCGAAATGACAAGGTTTCGTCTTTACAAGATATATTTTAAAAAATTCTACGTTGTATATGAAAAAAGTAGTGTTTGACATTCTACACCATATAATAACCCAAAACTACACATTTTCTCAAATTCAACCGATAATTTGAATTCAACATACAAACTTTAATTTGTCATAAAAAACCTATTTTTAAACATATCGAAAAAATAATTCTGATTAGCGTTATGGGAATCTTTTTGGAGTCGGGTGAGCTATTTCTTATTTTTCTACGATAAGAATTCTAGGAGGAGTATACTGCAAAAAATATTGTACCCATTTGTGGCCGCTTGCTGTTCTTTATATCATAACTGATTAGTTAACAAGTTTCCAATGTCTGTGTTTAAATGTCTCTGCTATAGCCAAGGATTTGTATAGTATACACATACAAATCCTTGTCATTATTACAATTCATTAATGTCAAAACCTTGTTTGTTCAACATGGACCTAAATGCAAACTTTATCAAAAAGCCAATCAACCATAAAAAAGTAGTCATTGACACCTAACTGGTGTTCTCATAAAGGAGGGGCCTGATGGGGGGGTCTCATCACGAATCACGAAAAATTTATTCGGACCAATCACAGTTCACGGAAAATTCATTTTGTCAATTTGATCAAGAACGATTCACGGCGATGCTCTAATAACGATTCACGACAATTTAATGAAATGGAAAACGAATCACGGGGAATTGAAATCCCCGATCACGGAGAACGAAATAAACCCATCGGCCCCTCATAAAGGTGAATATCATGTATAATTTGGAAGAAATGGATTTAAAAAAATCAACCAAAATCACTAAAGCATGAAATGTAGGTCATGGTCACCTAATTGTTGATGCTTTGGGTAGTAGTCATTAAGGAAAATATTACACTGCAATAAAATAAAATTTCATATATAGTTGGTGATAAACCAAAGTCACTCCGCCATGAAATGTAGATCATGAACGCCTAGAATCAGTGTAGCACTACTAAAGGTAAATATCATGATGCAATATCGTAAAGATATCATGTAATTTTTGTGAGAAATAGACTAAATCGCAAATTTGTTTACCAATGCCAATCAACCCGATGATGAAATGTAGATCATGGACATCTATATTGTTGGTGTTTTAGGTAGCACTCATAAGGGTGAATATTATGATGCAATATTATAGAGATATCACGTATAATTTGTGAGAACTAGTCTAAGACTAAAACGCAAAGTTTAACCTTGGACTAATATAACAGGGATATGAAACTATTTAACAAACCAGTTTGATCGAAAAAGCGGTGTCCAGGCTACGATTTTCGGCTGTAACTTTTGATTTACTCAACATAAAATTATTCTAAAAACTTTGCCGAAAAGCTGATTTATCGTATATTTACAACATTAAATTTTCATTCACACAACAATGAAATCCTAATTAAAAATGGGTAAAAAATACACCAGGGGTTGTTTTCTTCTGTATAGAGGTCGTAAAATTATCGAGAAACTGTCCAATAAACAAATGACAGTGAGCGTCAGAACCGTGAATGAAAATCAAGAAAATTGGCTAACTTTAACTCGTTAGTCCATCCTACCATTACGAAATTTTATCAGTATAAAGCTCTTTGTATTGAGTTTATATTCATATATAGTTTATGCAGGAAAGATATTTAACAGCGTTGAAAAATTTTGACTGATGTGACCAAGTTCATGCAATTTTTAGAAATAAATTTTTGATTTCAAACACTAAACTTTTCCCTGTGTATTTTACAACTAAATTTTCAACTAAATTTAAAGAAAAATATACCATGATTCGCATCGAAGTTTCATCTTTTCAATCATATAAATTTTGTAGCATTAAATATTTTGGTGATAATAGAAAGTGTACTGAAAAAAAACGTCATGAAGTGTAAAATTTCTAGGTATATTTCTAAAAAATTCAAAATTATCCAAGTTTAAGAGCAAAGTTTGTGTACTTTGGAATAAATTTATTTTACAAAAAATATACTGTGATTTTCAGCAATCTTTTTTCTATAAAATGGTGTTCTTTGTATTAAAATCGGTGGAAAAATGTAGCTGTAAAGTGTACTAAAACTTCCCTATGTTTCAACAGAGAAATGCCAAAAAAAAATACGACAATTTACAGGTAAATCTGCCGATACAGCGAAATTGTTAGAAATGTGAATGTTTCAAATCCCTGTTATATTAGTCCCAGGTTTAACCAATGCCAATCAGTCACAGACTCCAAATTGTTGGTGCATTAGGTTGTACTAGTAAGGATGATTATTATGATGCAATATCATAAAGATATTATGGATAATTTGTGATAAATGGACCTAAATGCAAAATCAAACCAAAATCACTCAACCATGAAATGAAGGTCATGGCCATCTTAATGTTAATGATTTGAGTAGCACTCGTGTCAGTGAATAGTGTGATGCAATATCATAAAGATAACTTGTATAGTTAGTGAGAAATTGACCTATATGTAAAGTGAAACTAAAGTCACTCAACCATGAAATGTAGGTCATGGACATCTTATTGTTGATGTCATTTGATTGTATATCGTGATGCAATATCATAAAGATATCTTGTAGAGTTAGTGAGAAATGGACCTAAATGCAAAATTAAACCAAAGTCACTCAACCATGAAATGTATGTCATGAAAAGGGTCGATCTACCTTTTTTGATATATTTACTTCTTTTTTCATCATACTCCCATAAATCACACTTTACTCTGAAACCCTCTTTATTATCCAGTGAGTAGCGAACCCGGGGGAGGGGGTTGTTAAGGTAATTTAGAGATATAAAGCCTATTGATTGCGTTTTTTTCCCTACAAAGTTATAGAAAATATAGCGTTTATAAGTTTTCCTGATGACAATACGTCCTTAATTTATTCCATGCCACTGGGTCTTTATGCAGATCTTGTGGGACTGGGATAAGGCATTCGCTGCGGGGATAAACAGCTCATTTATAAAGAAAGTAAAAGCACATTGAACCAGAATATTTCACGAGTAAGTTGTTTTAGCTCGAAAATCGACATTATCACGAGAAGCCTATGGAACCTGGAGTTATTTCGTTTTATGTCTGTTCTAGTAAATCAGTTATTTAATCAACATCTGTTTTTTAATGTGACCGATAAGGTTGGCAAAAAGGCGGACAATACTAGTATTGTCCGGGGCAGTGGACAATACTGGTAAATACCGGACAATACTGGACAATACTGGACGATACTGGACAATTGAAATAAAAGACAGTCTTACTATTTTGAAGCTATACTCCTATTGATAACCTTTTCAGACAAGTGTGGGGGGATGGCTACATATTGCTAAGTAGGTTAAAAGCTAGTACATAATCATAATGTTAGTAAATTGAAATAGTAATATGTATCATAAAGTTGTATGTTCAAATTCTACTTAGATAAAGACAATAGCCATAGTGGTAAATACAAATGATATTACAGTCTAAACACAGTTACCGTACCCAGTGTTACTACTAGTCTGTCTTATACTCTGCTGGACTTACTACTACACTGCTTGATTGGTTATTATTTTGTTTTGTACTGCCCTGATAGGTGACACATTTCTTTTCAACTTCATTTAGTAACGCACTAACTACCTGATAATCAGTTTGTTTGTCATTTAATCCAATCAAGAAGTCAACAATTTGCTTTGTTGATTAATTTAGTTGTTTGTAACATGTAGCTGTAGGACAAGAAATGTGTCCAAGTTTGACAGTTAAGAAGAATACAGAATGTTTCGATTGGTCATTTGAAATTCGATCACATTGTAAACAACCAATGAGTAAATTTGCAATCCCATTGAAGTTTTTTATGGATCTTTGCAACACCATTGTAGACAGTCCCAAAATGTTGTAACCTTAGCTACTTTGCAATACTTACAGAAATTACTATCAAGATTCGTGATTTTACTATAAAATAAGGACTAAAATGACAGATCACTGATATAATCCAATAAAGATTCTGACCCGTCATATTAGCGATTAAATTTAATAAACTCCTCCAGAAGAGAAGTTGCAATAACATACCCATTGTAAGCAATATTATAACAAACACCCCCTTTTGTCAGAACTCACCACTACCCAATATGTAGTAGGTGAACCCCCTCTCCGAGGTTCTTAAAAGGCGGAATCAAAGGGTGAGATTATTTGTAGTTTCCATATTTTGCGATGCAGTTATTTCACTGGTTTGTTTTGTAACTTATATACGTCCATCCAATATTGACTTTTTTGTGAACACTTTTATACATTCCGTTATAAATACAGATTAATACATGGGCATTTCCATATTGGCCTGGCTATCATCCCGAGACACTCATATTGGCCCGAGACGAAGTCGAGGGATGATAATCAGGTCAATATGGAAATGCACATGTATTAAACTTTTTATTACATACTTCCGACGTTTAGAAATGCCAGGCCGATGTAGACCGGAAGTATTTTATTTTGTCTGAGATACACGAGGAGCATAAAATAATCTTTTATTGTCCTGGGGTGTGAAAATATGGACAGTTTACTTCCGGTCATATTGATCATGCAAAAACGCTTTTATTTCTACTAAGTATGTAATAAAATATATTAAACAGTATCCAAGTGATCAAACATTATGTTTGATTTCTAAACAATAAATAACAGGGTCTTAATTCCTTTGGGCAATCTCTACTACAAACTTAACGATACGACAAAGGGTAATTAGTCTTTGATAAGAGAAAATGACAAACAAAAAGATTATGTGGTATATGATGTATTACTAAATGATTTTGAAAAGAACTTAAACGCCAATGACAGTAGTACAAAGTAAAAATAACGACCAATCAAGCAATATAGTAGCAAGTCCAGCAGAGTATAAGATAGACTAGTAGTAACACTGGGTACGGTAACTGTGTTTAGACTGTAATTTGTGCATATTGATACTGGTTGATAAAGTTAATATGTTTCGAATTAATTTTATTCATTTGTTTATCTAATAAGATGTCATTAATGAGCCACAGAGTTGTTAGGTTTACCTGTTCTATATATTGCCTATATGATACCCTTAATTAGTTAGCAAACAGGTGGGTATTTGGCAATTATAAATTATAGCTGTCAAATAAAATATATGGTGTTTGTGGTGTTTATTTAAGGGATTAATTATGGTAAAATGGACAGGAAACCCATTTAGGTAGTAAAAGACAATAAACAGTTTGCAGTCTGTCCAGGCTGTACATTGTAAAAGATGAAAAAAACAAACAATAATTAAAAGAAAATAAAGTCAGGTACAATGATTGATCACTTAAAATTTCAATCGTCCAGTATTGTCCACTTGATAGTATTGTCCAGGGCAGTATTTAATGATAGAAAACAAAAACAAAAATTTAAAGAAAATAAAGTCAGATACAATGTAATATTATAAATATAACCCAAAAAATTTACTATTGACCACTTAGAATTTGTATTGACCACTTAAACTTTGTATTGTCCAGCAATTGACCATTGAAAATTTCAATCGTCCAGTATTGTCCAGTATTGTCCACTTAAGGAGTATTGTCCAGGGCGGTATTTACCGGTAAATTCCACCGGTAAATACCGGGGGTGGTTTTTTCCGCCCAACCTTGGTGACCGAGGAGACGAGCTGGACCTTTTAAAGAGGTATGGTCATATACCCGTGAATTAATTTCCTTCATCATACTAATTTTGAGAATGCATTAAATCTTCGTGAAAACAGATTTAAGAGATCATCTGTTATATACACTATCAGAATAAAATCAATTCAAATGCATTTTCGTACATTTAGGTAAAAGATTCAGCCACTGAACTTGCCACTTGGATACAGTTTTGACAGATTTTCACAATTTTTGTAGGTTTTTGTTAAAAATCGTTGTATATGACATCCAAAACCAAAATAAACTACATGTAATTGCAATTTGGGAGTGCAAATGTTTATACGTTCGCAGCAAAAAAAATGGTTTTGGTTCTCGGTGTCCTTTGAGTAGTACCATCTTCTCAAACAGTGTAAAATAGCTAAAATTGACACAAATTGCTATTGAAAGCCATGTTCGACTGCTGATAAGTCAGAAAACATACAAGTGTGGCATATATTATTTTTTTTTCTGATAAGTACACATACTAGAGACCATCTTAAACGATTTCCGACAACATTTGAGCATATTCTGAAAATGACCCAACATGGGAAAAAATTCACGCCTTAATAGCCATACTTCTTTGTACTGAGCTTTCCTTCTTAAGTTAGACTAAAAGCCAAAATTAGCAATAGTTATCACAGTAATGTTATTTACTAGCGATTGAGACCGAAATTAGACAGAGAATAATCCCAGGATTAGATGCACATTTTCGGCTCTGATTAAAATTACCTTCTGATTGATTTGCTCTTGAGATTGATCTAATCAATTATTAATTTTCCAGTTTTATGTAGTTGTATGAAGTTTAACTCTATATATACACCGTGTTAATAAAATATGAAAATATGTTTACCTTTATTGGTCAATTGAACTTAAGTTGGTGGGAGTGTTGTGTCAACAGGATGTTTTGACATTTAATTTGTTGGTATTTTCAGTCGTCTCGCCTTCAGATTGGAAGAATGTATCGTTTATTTTTCAGTTAACATAGAAGATAGATAAGAATGGAGTGGTTTACAAAATCCGTGACGATATCGAAATAAATCAATTTTGTAATATGTCAAAGGGTCAAAGATATTTCGAAATATGCATGGACATTTTCATAATGTTATATCTTCAAAGGAACTGAAACTGGAAAAAACGGTGACACTTATGTATAATAAAACCATATTTACGCTTAAATCAAATGGATTTATTTTCCATATTTACGTTTAGAAGCAGTAAAACTTATAAGCATGGTTCGGATAATATTGGTTATCACATTAATGATAAAACAAGTTTAATAAAAGTTGAACGCATGTATTTTAAGTGGCGTTTTTGCTATTCCGGATTTTGCCCTGTCCGTCCTTTTTCAGAATTTCAAAATTATAGTCTCCCTTTGTGGCTCACACCAAAGGTGAACACGATCGCTTGTTAAAATTTAAATCGATCATCATCAGTTTAAGTTGGACAATGCAACCTCCAAAAAGAAACAGGAAAGCTACCAAGAGACACATTGCAGCACAGGATGGTGGAAATTTTAGGAACAATAAAAAGGCAAGAAGAATAAAATCACGTAATCAAGCTAGCGCTGATCAACTGAAGGACATCCGAGGTCATCTCATGACAATGGAAGATCCAGCCTCATTGATGAACCAGCGGTTGCATCTAATTCAACTGGGAATACATCTACCCTTAACAGGACTCCTGAATTTTCAGTTCTAGCCACACATGTTGGAAATATTGCGCCGGTTAACCATGATTTAGTCATACCGACTTCAACTCAGCCTGGCCCCAGCGGTCAATTCATTAATAGTGTTCATGGTACAGATATTCCAGCCACTAATACTCAGCTTGTTTCAACTGCAAATATACAGCTTGTTCAGCCTCCATATGCTACAACTTACGTCACAGTCTGGTCCCAGTGGTCAAATTGTGTCGGCAACAAGCAACAATGTAGTTCCAACTGCACGTGGCAGTGCTGAGTTTGATTCGACTGCAAGTGGTAGTCCTCAGTTTGACTCGACTGCAAGTGGCAGTGCTCAACTTGTTCAGCCCCCTATCGCTTTGGTTCCACAGCAGAATCCAGGCATAGCTTTACCAGCAGGTACGGATAATAACAATTCAGCTAACGAGAACTTTGTTTTGTTAAATCCGGGGGCATCTTTACCAGAAAACTAT
>MJUU01058143.1:11825-23848 GCA_002080025.1 Modiolus philippinarum
CATACTACTGAAAGCTTAGATCAAGAGGAATCCAAAGAAAAAAATCCCATCGAAATCCGATGAAAAATAAAAATTCTACATAATCTGCAAATTCGCAATTTTGGCCCCGTTCGGCCCCTCATAGCTGGGAAAGGAAACAAGTTATCAAAAATCTAATAGCTGAGCGCCATACTAATTTTTCACAAGGATTCCATTAAAAAAAAACTGCATCAAAATCAGACTTTAAAAAAAAATATTTTTTTGTAGATTTGCCCCTGTTGGGCCCCATTTATCTCTTGAGCGGTACATGCTACGTGAAATCCGTTGGCATATTTCAGATTGGAAATTTCCTCAGGAGCACACTGAAAGAAACCCCATCAAAATCCGATTAATAATAAAGATTCTACAGACAAACATGTGAAAACACCCAATTTAACCCTTTTTGGCCCCTTTTTTACAAACGGGTGGGCCACAATGACCAAAACTTAGCCAAGCCTTCCTTTTGTACCAAAGAACATTATGTTGAAATTCCATAAGGATTGATCTACTGGAACTAAAGTTATTGACCAAAAACTAAAGTGTCTACAGACGACGACGACGACAACGACGACGACGACAACGACGACGATGATGACAGCACCATACCAATATACGACCGCAAAAATTTTTGCGGTCGTATAAAAATGCATGCATGTGCAAGAATGGTTGATTCTACCAAGTACATGAACTGGGATCTAAACTCATACATAAATATGGTCAAGCGACAAACATATGTCAAATTGATTTGATTTAGCCTGAACCTCTTTGAGGCAAATTAAAACTACAGAAATATAAAGAATCAAAATGGAAAATTAGGACTGTAATAACTTTATTCTTTTTTACCCGTTTTCTTTCAGAGTTACCAGCATTTTGCTTTGGAAAAAGTTAAGTCTGTATTTATTTGGAGATACAAAGAAACACAACAACTTACGAGTCTGAGAACATCACTGTATCAATCTTAATAAAACCAGCACAATTAATAAATACTTTAGGTCCAATGTGACAATGTGTAACAAGCTGTGTTCTGTTTTCCAATTTCTGATTGGTCTGTTTCAGGATCTAAAATGGAAAATAAATAAATCATCCGAATAATATCTATGAGCTCAATGAAAATTATGAACCATCTAGATAAATTTGACTTGGACTTTTTAGAGCTTAATACCCAAGAAAAGTTAAAAGGTCTATAATTTGATAAATAAATTTGTATATTTCTTCAATCTTTAACCATCCCAAACAAACATAACTGCCATGTATGGAGCAAATATTTTTACAATATAATTTGAAATGCTATAGATTTGTTTTGTAACATAAAATTCTATCAAAAATTGTCTTTTTTAACATTACGTGACTTATCAATTTTGCATTTCTTCCTCATATTTTTAGATAATTTAATCCATGTCATGGTAATACTGGATGTCATGCCCTTACCTTTAAAAGATGTGTGCCTTTCCTTGGCCCCAGCCCACATACAAACTGCAGTAGAGAAGCGGTATGGGGATAATCTAATGCTCTGTTAACATCCACACCAACTTCATTTACACGGTTTACAAATTCTAACGTCAGTGCATGAAGTAATTCCTCCTTGGTCACACAATCCTGTAAAACAGTGACAACTTCAATCAGGTTTTTATTTCATATCTTTCATAAGTGGAATTAATTATCAAAAAATCTGCAAGGTCATATCAAACACATGTGTTGTCCTATTTTGCATATCTGAGCAATAATTGGAAGATGGTAATAACTAGTATGCACATTCATGTACTAGAGTGCGTTTCATATATATATTGGAAAAACATGCATGTACATTTTGCAAATCAAAATGTGCATATGTGTACGTATGAAAAATTGATTTTTGAAAATTGTGTTTTTAATGTCAAAATGTATTTTTCATATCAAAAGTGAAAGGAAAAAAGTAGTCCTCATATGTCGTTCAGCTTGTTTGGTTCCTTGCGAAGCCCTTTTAAAAAGCAAAGATACTTGGTATGCGTATGCACTCTATCAAAAATATCATGTATCCCCAAATGAAAATTCAAAGGGTGCATGTGCCCTTAACAGTGAAAAGTAGTGGGCATGCTGAATAACTAAATGCAATGCAAGAAATTTCAAAATTAGCAGAAGTTGAAGAATTTTTATTCATGATATTCATTACAATTCAAATGTTGATAGGTATGCCCCTTATCTAAACATCAAATCTAACCTGCATTGGATGGTATTTGAGACATAATATATCTTCATCAGGGTTACATAACTGTGCAAACTCTATCAATGGATCCTGCAACCTTCTGGCGATGGATATGGCATGTCTTAATACAACAGGGCACTCTCTGAAGTCAGCCTACAATATACACATGTAAATGAATATTACGCCTTCAGTACTTCGGTGCTGACCCAAAAACGGATTTTGTTTCAAAACTTGCAATATCTAAATTTCAGAAAATTTTGTTTAAAACTAAGGAGTACCTCCCTCATGCATAGCTCTGGCCTTAGCTGAATTTTTGGTTTTTCTATTTTGATCCCATTGGTTATTTGTTCTCTGTCAGCATTACATGAATTTCGATTTATGGACTTCCAAATGTTTTGATTTTATCTCCACTTACAAGACATAAGTTGTCAAAATGCAGAAACAAAAATTAACATTAACTTCAGTGTTTTGTTATTTATTATTAAATGCTTCATTTAAGTAGTTTTGTCAACACATTTTGGTAGTACTTGGCGCACGCGGGCAGTTCTTTTTCAACCTATGAAACAATTAAAATGAAGCATTTAATTGTTATAGTTGCTTTTTAAACTGTAATAAGGTATTTATATTGCATTTCAGTTGAATAATAATGGTAGATTACAATTATTTTTTAATTCATCTGCTTATTTCAGCCTTTTTGAAGCTGTCATGGTGATACTGAAATTCAGTTTCATTTAGGTGTGAAAATCAACATTTCTTAGCAATCAACCAATGAAAAGGCTGCATCTCTATGAAAACAACAGCAACTGACCTGTCCTTTCGAACTGTTTTCATATATCATAGCTACTTCATTATCGACCAGTTCTACGTTGATCGGTGCGATAGCTTGTTCTTGACATAAATTCTCAATTATCCTCTTGATATCCTCTATCAAAGTCAGGGCTGCTCTGTAATATAATCATATAATTCCAATTGCTAATGCAACGTCCAATTTCATTGGTCAACGTCATGAACAACAAAAAAGTTATTTCTCGATAAACTTTTCTTGCCCATTAATACACTACTACGTTAAATAGTGCAGAATATGGTGACGCAAAAATCAGTGACAACATTGTTCAAAGTTCAAAGGATTGAAATTATAAGAAATAAAAGTAATTTTGGAGGAGTTTATGGATGTGTAAACGCGGCCTTTCACTCACAAACTCTACATAAAGTCCTTCAGACTTTATTTAGTTTGTGAGTGAGTCGGCCGTGTTTACACATCGATAAACTCCTCCAAAATTACTTTTATTCCTATAATAAGTTTTGCACATTATACACATGTATTTAAGAATTAACAGTACTGTAACCAACTAATTTTGGCATTTACTTTATTTTTGTCTCTCTTGGATAACTTTGCAGCGACTATTTTTCGCGATTTTCTATTTATTCTGATACATTTGTATTAGTGTGAGAAATAGCAAAGGTAGCAAAAATAAATTGCTAAAATTATTTAGTTAAACTATTTGAATATCAGAGGGTGTCATTAGTAAATTTTGATGGATCAAAAATGCAGTTTACAGGCAACATGTAGCTGAGCATGTTGCCTGATTTTTTACTGTCAAATCAAAGATTGATGCACTTGGGTATTCAAATAATGCTGTTTTTTTTAAGTTCTTTGACAATCAAACAATTTTATGTGGTACCTTGCCCCAAAAAATAAAATTAAAAGATGTTTGTATGTTAATACTGTATTTAATTCTTTTTGACGAAATACAGAAAACTCAATTTTTGTTGCTTCAAAATGGCCAATATTGGTAGCAAGGCAGGTATTACAATCTGTCAAAAGTAGGTAGATAGTTTATCTGACAGTTAGTTTTGACATACAAACATTTGTTACATAAATGTTGAATTTGAATTTGAAATGACCTATCAGCCAGTTGACAATATCTTAACATTTAATGTATGGTGTGTGTCCTATGTCATTCAAAAAGCAATGACTATCCAATCAGTTCTGGGTATGACCTGTCACTGATAACAGCCGAGCGGTTGTTTTTACACGAAATTCCCTGTGTTAATTGTCTCTGACCTCTCTGTCAAAGTGGTGTTGATAACATAAAATTTACGTCTGAAATTTACAAAACTGTTTAGATAATGGATTAAAATTAAGTGCATCATAGAAATAGGACAGTACAGTCTTGCAAATAAAATTGTATTACATCAAATGAATACTGAATGTGAAATCAATTTAAAATTCATTAAGGATTTTTATCATAATTCAGAAACATTATATGAGAGCTAGTAGAAAATAGAAAATAGTTGACCCTGTTAAAGAAGTAAATAATTTCGATGAAATTGTATTAGAAATATGTAAAAGTAACATTGGAACAGTCTTAAAATACAAATGTACTAGAAAATAGTATAACTAACAAAAATACCGAAGTTTCGACAATTAACACAGGAAGCATGTCTGAATGAAATCATTGTATTGAAAAATATACGTATATTCAACAATTGAGCAAAAAAATTTTGATTGCGTTTAGAATTTACTAAAGTTTTCCGTGTAAATGAATGGCATTTTATTAGAATCACCTGATACTATTTTTATCAGCATTGTTAAAATTACTGATGATAGTCTGGTATTTGTCAATGTGTGATGACAGAATTTACAGTTTGTGTTTAGATAAGTGACACAGGGTTAAGAGATTTTCACTAGTCGAACCATACATTAAATCTTATAATTACCACATTATAAACTCCTCCCTACGGTCGGAATTTATAATGAGGTTATTATATAATACGTAATTATACAGGGTTTCATGTCTATTCCCACACCTTAGTGTACTGATATCCTGTCAAATTTGACATAATTTTTGGGTCCCTGATACAGCTCTTATCAGCTTTCTGAACCTGAGCATTCCTAAATCCTATTTAATCAGACATATTTTTGTGGTTCCATACTGTGTGGGATAAGACAGGTTCCACTGTACATGCATATGGATTTTTTTTTCAATGCAGTTAGAAATTTAATTTCTTCTATGAGATCTTTCCACAGACACAAATGAAAAACTAGAGATTGTGTCTATAAGACACATACGCCCCGCCGACAAATTTTTCATAATAGATAGCCCAAGTCAATCAGGCATAAAAATTAGTTCATGGTCGCTGAATCATGAGGAATTACCTTTACAGTTAATTGTTCAATAAACTTTTGCTGAATAATGGAAAGTAAAAAAAATACCGTACTAAAGGCTTTTTAACATTAAATATTGGTCAAGTTATATTATTTTATCTATGAATTATGTAGTATTCACCAATTAAACATTTAGCTGTTTGAAATGGGCCTAATGCAAAAATTTAACAAAGTCATTCAAGCAGAAATTAAACCAAAAGTCACTAAAGCAAAAAAAAGCAGTAGGTCAAATTGGCCTTGATTTGGATAGTACTCATCAAGGCCATCAATTTAATGCAACATCATTCTGGTATAATGTATAGTTGTTGAGAAATGGACTTTATCGCAAAATTTAACAAAAGTCACTCAAGCGTAATATATAGGTCAAAGCCACCTAACTGTCAATGTTTTGGGTAGTACTCATCAAGGCAATTAATTTGATGAAACATCATATTGTTATAATGCGTAGTTGTTGAGAAATGGACTTTAACGCAAAATTTAACCAAAGTCACTCAAGCGTAAAATATAGGTCAAAGCCACCTAACTGTGAGTGTTTTGGGTAGTACTCATCAAAGCAATTAATTTGATGAAACATCATATTGTTATAATGCATAGTTGTTGAGAAATGTACTTAAAAGCAAAATTTAACCAAAGTCATTCAAGCGTAAAATATAGGTCAAAGCCACATAACTGTCAATGTTTTGGGTAGTACTCATCAAAGCAATTAATGTGATGAAACATCACATTGTTGTAATGCGTAGTTGAGAAATGGACTTTAACCCAAAATTAAACCAAAGTCACTCAAGCGTAAAATGTAGGTCATGGATCCCTAATTGTTAGTGAATCTGATAGTACTAATCAATGTGCATGTACTGATGTAATATTATCAAAATACCACAAGAGGTTGCCAATATATGGACCTAAACGCAAAACTTAACATCGGGACGTACTGACGTAAGGACAAGGGTAAATCTATACGCCCCTTCCACTTCGTGGCGGGGAATAACTAGCATACATGTTGAACACTAGCTGATGGATTCATATAGAACTTTAATGGTGGCTAGATTCACAACATAAAATTTGATCTTCAGCTTGCTATATAATATGGTACTGAAATGACATCCGTTTTATGACAACACCACATACCTGGACTTTGCTGTAACGGCAACAACATGTGGCTTTTTATCAGCAATAAATTCTTTCAACCTTTTCAAATCTTCTGCCTGTGAATAAATAGAAAGTGAATTGATTGAAATATATCATGCTAAAAGTGTTTCTCCTCCAAAACATCAATTATTTTTTGTCTAAACACATATATAATCAAATTTTAAAAGATAGCTGCATATTATGCAAATATACACAGCATGCACATTCACGTATTGCAGTACGTAATTCATGTAGTTTTGTACATAAGAAAACAAGCACGTACAATTCACAAATCAAAAGGTACATGCATGTACATTTGAAAAATATGTATCATTTTTAATGTTCATGTTTTTTTGGTCAAAATGTATTGTTTATATCAAAAGTGAAAGTGAAGTAGTATTCGAAGTGTGTTGTGCTATTTGATTGGTTGCTTTCGATCACTGTGTCTAATTTCTGAACTCCTTTCAAATAGTGAAGTAAATATATTGGAATGCGCATGTACCCTAAAAAAATATCTTGTACCCCTAAATTCAAGGGTAAAGGGGTACATGTACCCCCAATTGCAAACATAGAAAGCAGCCACAGCCTGCTAAGCTCACCTCGTTGCGCAGTATTGTCACATGTTGCACATGTCAGTAAACAGGAATGGACTATAATCATTCTTTATAACAGATTCAGTCATGCGTAAAATGTAGGCCAGAGACAGCATCCGAAGCTTGCATTGTTGTTGTCATCACAAAATTTATCATGCATACCAATATGGTTGATGTGGGCCATGCCAGTAAGTGGAAATGGTCTTCAACCATTCTACCTAACCATGTTACTCATGAGTAAAATGTAGGTCAGAGACAGCATCTGAAGCATGCATTGTTGTTGTCATACCAAAAGGCATCATACATACCAATATTCAGGGATGAAAATTCCCAATACTGGCAAAGTGGCCAGCTGGGCCCCTGGCAAAGAAAATTCAGTATCCCAGCCAATAATTTTACTAGCCCAGTACTATATTGTCAACTAAATTTTCAGGATATTTCAGTAGCCACCTGGGCTACTGGTTCTAAAATTTTAGTAGCCCAGGCCAAATTTTAGGGGCCTTGGGCTACTGGGCCCCTGGTAATTTGCATCCCTGTCAATATGGTTGATGTGGGCCAAGTCAGTAAGCGGGTATGGACTTTAACCATTCTACCAAACCAAGTCGCTCATGCATAAAATGTAGGTCAGAGACAGCATCTGAAGCATGCATTCCAGTGGTCATCCCAAATTGCATCAGGTATACCAATATGTTTGATGTGGGGAATGTCACTAAGCAGGAATGGACCTTAACCATTCTTCCTAACCGGACGAAGATGCAGACGCTAGCCCCCCCTCACTTCGTGAGGCGAGCTAAAAATTAGTGGGTATGCTGATACAGACCTACCCATTTCGGTTAAACTAGTATACTTGAAAGAAAATCATAGGTTGAGATGAAAAATAGTCAATCAATATTCATTGTCATAAAATACACTTTAATCAAACAAACTATACAGTGAATGGCACACTGTGTGGTCATACAGAGGAGATCTTTAATTTTTTTCTTAAACATCATTTTACATCTCTTTTCATTCCTGGAAATCTTGATTTGATATTATGTAATATACAGAATCGCAATGAAACAACGGGCTAGAAATTTTAATTTTCTGGAAATACAGCAAATTGATAAATCGTAGGAAATAGTTAATCATCGTAAGGAGGTTAGAAGACTTCAAGAATGGTAAACCTTACAACCAAAGCATAAGAGTAGGTAAATCTTGTATACATAATACACACCTTTCCTTCCCTTTCCGACGCTCTCCAGGCACGTTCACTCTTAGTTATATTTACAAGTCGTAAATAATCCGTCACCTGACCTTCCCCATCAATCAGTGCTCCAAACGATGATGTTTCAAGATCCTTGTTCCTATAAATAAACAAATAATTTACATTATACAATACTTTAAAATCAGGAACAGGAATTCATACTTTGCCCTGTATGGTGTCACCACTTTAAGGGAGTATGACCCTTCAGTTTTTGAAAGCATTCAATACCGTATAGCGGGTAATTTTTGTGGTTACCAAATTTCGTGATTCGTTCCTCGAAGAGGGGTATTAAATTTTAGCGTTCATCAAATTTTTGCGAATGGAAAATTGTATAAGGGAAAAACATGTATTAAGACTAGTGACTTAAATTTCTCGATTTTTTGTTTTCGCGCTTCCAGAAACCTAGCAAATATACCCACTATACGGTATATTTAAAATAATGTTTTATCCAATATTTTTGTACACAGATCCAAATTTCTTCAACATTAGTCATTTCAAATTGCATAACTTAGGCGATGTACAAAATTTTATCAACTTCTGATTATATTTTCATATATTATAAGGCTTATAAACAGTTAATGGAAAATGAAGGAAAACTCTAGAGAGAACTGTTTTCCCCCACAATTTTGACATCATGTATATAAAAAATTCTGACATTGATTTAAAAAAAAATTGTTTATGTTGTTCTATTAGAAAAGCTTCCCAAAACAAAAGACAATTGTTTTCTTTTCTAAGATTCGTACTCCAATAAGTCATATTACTGAACAAGAGGTTCTCAAGAGACTGTATCGCTCACCTGGTCCTTGATTAACATAGACATTTTAGGTAAAAGAGCCAATATACATGTATATTATTAAACTATAGTTCCAATATGCCCAATCAGTTTAAGGGGAGAACACCACTGTTAGTGTTCCCCATGGGGTCCAATGTTAAACTATGTTCCCTGCTGGCAGCCATCTTGGATAAAGTGAGAACCTGTGAAAAAAAATCCTTTCAGGGGTCCACATAAAGACTATTTTGACCAAGTTTGGTTCCATTGGCTCAGTAGTTTAAGAGAAGAAGTTCTTTGAATGTGTTTTCATATAGGGTCCAATGTTAAAAGTATATTTCCCGCTGGCGGCCATCTTGGATATCTCACGAACCTGCCTGAAAAACATCTTTTATGTAAGGGACCACCAAAGGACTATTGTGGCCAAGTTTGGTGCCAATTGGCTCAGAAGTTTCAGAGAAGAAGATCTTTGAATGTGTTTTCCCATAGGGTCCAATGTTAAAACTATGTTTCCCGCTGGCAGCCATCTTGGATATCGTACGGACCTGAAAAACAATTTTTTTGTAAGGGACCAACAAAGGACTATTGTGGCCAAGTTTGGTGCCAATTGGCTTCTTAGTTTCAGAGAAGAAGATCTTTGAATGGGTTTTCACATAGGGTCCAATGTTAAAACTATGTTTCCCGCTGGCAGCCATCTTGGATATTGCACGGACCTGAAAAACAATTTTTTTGTAAGGGACCACCAAAGGACTATTGTGGCCAAGTTTGGTGCCAGTTGGCTCAGAAGTTTCAGAGAAGAAGATCTTTGAATGTGTTTTCCCATAGGGTCCAATGTTAAAACTATGTTTCCCGCTGGCAGCCATCTTGGATATTGTACGGACCTGAAAAACAATTTTTTTGTAAGGGACCAACAAAGGACTATTGTGGCCAAGTATGGTGCTAATTGGCTAAATAGTTTCAGAGAAGAAGATCTTTGAAAGTGTTTTCCCATAGGGTCCAATGTTAAAACTATCTTTCACGCTGGCGGCCATCTTGGAGATCGTGCGGATCTGAAAAACACCCTTTTTGTAAGAGACCACCAAAGGACTATTGTGGCCAAGTTTGATGCCAATTGGCCCAGTAGTTTAAGAGAAGAAGATCTATGAATGTGTTTTTCCATAGGGTCCAATGTTAAAACTATCTTTCCCGCTTGCGGCCATCTTGGATATCGCGCGAACCTGAAAAACACCTTTTCTGTAAGGGACCACCAAAGGACTATTGTGGCCAAGTTTGGTGCCAATTGGCTCAGTAGTTTCAGAGGAGAATATCTTTGAATGGAAAGTTTACGCAGGACGGACGGACGAGGGCCGGATGGACGGACAGACGACGGACGCAAAGTGATGGCAAAAGCTCACCCTGGCATTAGCCAGGTGAGCTAAAAACCTGGGTATGCCACCAAAAACATGTCCTATAAAAGATACTGTGACACTGTGACACACACAAGAAAACAATAAACAAACAAATTTTTAACTACAGTGAAACCTGTCTAATCTGTCACCTGAGTGTTTCAACATCCTGTCAATTCCGACATAATCTATTGGTCCCAAAGATAGATTTTAAATGCCTTTTAAATCTGACGGCTTTTCCATTAAAAAGGATGCACCAGGGTCGGAAGGCAGAAAATGAAAATTCTTGTGGGTTCTTGTTGGTTTGTATCTTATTACTATACTCATATTTGTCCATTACCCTTGGTTGTTGGGGTAGTAGAAAACTGCCTTCTGACCCTGGTACATGCCTTTTAATGGAGTTGCTGTAAGTATTACAACATCCAACACATTTTGTTGGTCCCTCAGTGTGTAGGATTCTAACTCGAACTAGAGGTACTGCTGAACGCAGGAGGGCCCCGCCATAGGCAGTCACTAATCCTTTGTACCAAATTATCAACATTTGTTTATGAAAATATTTTAAAATAAAAAGTTAAAAAGTATTGGCAAACAGGAAGTAGTGGCATGGCAAACCTGAAAATAGCTTACAGGATACAACTCATCTCCATGAAGCTTTACACCAAATATCAAATCATTCCCAGTTGTAGAAGCCCAGAAAACTTTCGTAAAAATTTTCATCCATAGAGTGGTATAATAAAAAGTTAAAGCATTGGCAAACAGGAAGTAGTGGCATGGCAAACCTGAAAATTGCTTACACGGTACAACTCATCATCATAAAGCATCAAACCAAATATGAAATCATTCCCACCTGTAGAAGCCCAGAAACTTTTGACGAAAAATTTTCATCCATAGAGTGGTTTAATAAAAAGTTAAAGTATCGGCAAACAGGAAGTAGTGGCATGGCAAACCTGAAAATTGCTTACATGGTACAACTCATCATCATAAAGCTTCAGACCAAATATGAAATCATTCCCACACAGAAAACTTTGACGAAAAATTTTCATCCATACAGTGGTATAATTAAAAGTTAAAAGTATTGGCAAACAGGAAGTAGTGGCACGGCAAACCTGAAAATTGCTTACACGGTACAACTCATCATCATAAAGCATCAGACCAAATATGAAATCAAGCATCAGACCAAATATGAAATCATTCCCACATGTAGAAGCCTAGAAAACCTTGAAGAAAAATTCTCATCCATAGAGTGGTATAATAAAAAGTTTAAGTGTCGGCAAACAGGAAGTAGTGGCATGGCAAACCTGAAAATTGCTTACACAGTACAAATCATCTTCATAAAGCTTCAGACCAAATATGAAATCATTCACACATGTAGAAGCCGAGAAAAATTTGACGAAAAATTTTCATCTATAGTTTGGTATAATAAAATGTTAAAGTATCGGCAAACAGGAAGTAGTGGCACGGCAAACCTGAAAATTGCTTACACGGTACAACTCATCATCATAAAGCTTCAGACCAAATATGAAATCATTCCCACATGTA
>MJUU01058144.1:2186-28887 GCA_002080025.1 Modiolus philippinarum
GCTGTTACATACTGTGACATTTCCTGATTAGTAATTATTAATAAAATAAACAATTTATCTGATAAAAGAAATTATATAAATTTCAAAATAAATATGTGTGAAAATGAANATAGTTTGATTGTACCAAGTTACCGTTGACAAAAACAAAAAATATCTTGTGTACATCCCCAAGACAGCATTTTTGACTTCTCAAAACTTCATTTATTAAAATATATCTGACAACTCGTATATCTTTTCCAACGTAACTTTATTTACTCTTGTCCTTTGACTGGGCGTTTAGGCAATAAAAACAAGTACGGCTGGTAAAATTATTAATAATGTGTATCAAATTAAAATATTTTGTTTAACTTGGTTACAGACATAATATATTTGAACAGTTAATGTAAAATAAAAGAGAACGATAAATTGAATCACTCTAGATCAATACGGATGAATACACAATGATTACGTAAGTAATTTTAATTACCTAAAATGCTGTATAACAAGAACAATAAAATGTGAAAATAGCAAAAGTTTTTCAAAAAAATAACTTAGAAAAAAACTTGAATGACGGGAATGAATTCAAAGCTTAAGGACAATGTTCGGCAAGGGCCTTTTTGGCCCGCTAATTTCATCATTTTGGAAAATTTGTCAAAACTTGATTGTCTGATCCTTTTAATATAGTAGAATGGTTGCATTTAATAGGTTGCATTTAATAGATTCGTGTCATTTAGCACAAAAAAAGACTACTGGGATTCTAAAAATAATGCAAAAAATTAGCCCAAAAAGGTAAAATTTTCAAAATTGTAGATTTTTGGACATTTTTGATTGGTTTTTGATTGAAACGGACATGGCCAACCAGGTGTTCACTCAAAATATGTATATACAATTTATAATTTACCATTTTACACAATATATATAAAGCTCGTCAGTGTACACATGGTTGTCCAATGTTAAATATGCCCCAAAGGCCCCTAAAATATAGCCTTTTCAGCTTTTTTCAACGATTTCCCAATTTATATTATGTTTGGTTGGCTAATTTGACCAAATCTGTTGAATTAATACCCCAAAACCAATTGAACTGAGAGACATGTAGAGTTCGAAAACCACCAAAGATCTTTCTTTAGCTTTTCTTCAAATGTTGGGCCAAAATGTGGCCTTACCGAAATTACTCCTTTATTTTATTTAAAAAAATGTATTAACATATATTAGGCTAGAAAAATCTACTAAATAAAGTTAAAAGTAGCTAATACATAAGAGCTTGACTTTACCTTACTTCACAAAATCACATGAATTGTTACCTTTGTTCAAACTTTAAGTAAAATAAAATAAATGAAACAAATAACGAAACAAAAATAAAATAAATGAAACAAATAACGAAACAAAAATAAAATAAGTGAAACAAATAACGAAACAAAAATAAAATAAATGAAACAAATAACGAAACAAAATTAAATACAAGTAACAACTAGATGTTGTCGGAAACGACAGCTATCCCCGCACTCCCTGTTTGACACAGAAAACAGTTGTAATACACTCTTGGCATAATTTTTTTCATTATCTTTGAAATCTACCTATTGATAGTCATTATTGTTACTAAAAGAATTCTAGGATATATGGTTGCTAAGTAGAATTCCAAAAAATAAGTGGTCTTTGAGACTTTCAGGAAATTTACCAAAATTGGAATCAAATATTTTTGAAATCTAATTTATGAAAATGTTTATCTTAAACTACACAAACATTTTAAGTATGGTTGCTAGGCAGAATTCCAAAAAATAAGTGGTCTTTGAGACTTTCAGGAAATTTAACAAAATTGGAATCAAATATTTTTGAAATCTAATTTATGAAAATGTTTGTCTTAAACTACACAAACATTTTAAGTATGGTTGCTAGGTAGAATTCCAAAAAATAAGTGGTCTTTGAGACTTTCAGGAAATTTACCAAAATTGGAACCAAATATTTTTGAAATCCAATTAATGAAAATGTTCATCCTAAACTACACAAACATTTTAAGTATGGTTGCTAGGTAGAATTCAAAAAAATAAGTGGTCTTTGACACTATCAGGAAATTAACCAAAAATGGAATCAAATATTTTTGAAATCCAATTGATGAAAATGGTCGTCCTAAACTACAAAAACATTTTAAGTATGGTTGCTAGGTAGAATTCCAAAAAATAAGTGGTCTTTGAGACTTTCAGGAAATTTACCAAAATTGGAATCAAATATTTTTGAAATCCAATTGATGAAAATGTTCGTCCTAAACTACACAAACATTTTAAGTATGGTTGCTAGGTAGAATTCAAAAAAATAAGTGGTCTTTGAGACTTTCAGGAAATTTACCAAAATTGGAATCAAATATTTTTGAAATCCAATTGATGAAAATGTTCGTCGTCAACTACACAAACATTTTAAGTATGGTTGCTAGGTAAAATTCAAAAAAATAAGTGGTCTTTGAGACTTTCAGGAAATTTACCAAAATTGGAACCGCCTTTCAGAATCGTAAGTTATCAGAATTTTGCTTTTTATCAAACACTTGTCAGAATATAATTTAATATGTCAAAATTTAAAAAAAATATGTGTCTTTGACATTTTCAGGAAATTTACCAAAGTTGGAACCGGAACCAAAATTCCAAAAGCTTATTGCAAATCTATAGACTATATGCAACAATTCTGCATAAAGATTTGATCCCTAAATCCAAAAATGTAGGAGGAGTTTGAGTCACAAGAAAAGTGTGACGGACGGACGGACGGACGGACGGACAGACTGACGGACGGACGGACGGACGGACAGACGGAGGGTATAACATTATCCCCGAACTTTCTTCGAAAGTGCGGGGATAATAAAGAAAAGAAGAAAACAGAAAGAAAGAAAGGTCTAAAGACGGGATATAGACAAACTTGAAGTGTGCCAACTCCCACTCCAATTAGAGAATCATCAAGTCTTTGTTTCTATTTCAACAGAGCAGTTAACAGAGCGGGACATGCTTACCCTTCCGGAGCACCTGATGTCACTCTCAGTTTCACTGGAGTTCACACTGTGAGAGCTTTGTTTTGAATGTTGTGATTCTGTTTCTGTGCTTTGTGTCTGTCTAGCGTCGTTGTTTTGTGTCTGGCGTCATTGTTTTCTGTGTTCTCGTTTTGGCCATGCCTTTGGACTTCGATTTTTGTAAATTTCACTCCTTTGTTCCTTCGGTATTCTACTGCCGTTGTTTCAATGTAAACTACAGACAAGGCTATGGAACTAAACAAACTGAGGCTATATCATGAAATTTTGTTTTTATTTCTTTTAACAGGAAGGAGCAACGAGCGAGAGAACTGAAAGGGTACGTATAATCTATAATAAGAAACTAAGCTGTCAACATTCCACGTGTATACAGTTGACGACACAATTTTTAACTACCACTGTATGGGAAAATAATTAAAATGTATGTACATTTACTCCATATCCTTTTATTCACCATGTTGATTGCTATAATTATAAAGTAATTAAATGAAAAAAAAAAAAAACATCCATGATATGTTTTGTTGTTTCATGACAAAGTATGAAGTTTATTGCAAAAATATCAGCTTTTAATAATACTCTATGATTGATTCTATACGGATGCGTCCGGTTGAAATTCCATCATCCTTCTGTTACCACACGCCAGGAACACATATTAAAGTACTATGCTATCGTGTTTTTTGTTTTTTTTTTATCACTAATGCATTTCCCTTTTTACGATTTTTTTTTTAAATAGATTGTCCCTTATACATGGGACTTAGACAAAAATTCTATATACTCGCAAATAGGGAAAAAGATATTAATTTCATTTGAAAATACTAAACCCAAATGATATAAAATATGAGATTTGCTCGTTTTTGGAAAGAAGCCTTTCATTAACTAGTATCTTGAACTTGAATTACGGTCACCCAGTGACCAATACATTAGGCATACAATGAGTTTATTTTACTTTTATTAACGATATCTGTACCTTTCTATCTATTTAATGTGTACATATGTAATTCATCAATTACGCTATAATCTGTGCTTTATTCAATAAAATTTGTACTTGTATAATGTATCAAATTTTTATATCCTCGGACAAGGCCTCGGTGATAAAGAAAGGAAATCTACAACATATGTTTTTTTTCAGAATGGAGGAAAATGATGCTCTGATTCATTTGTCGGAAGACATTAAGAAAATATGGCTCAGTGTTAGTGATATAGATGACATAACGTAAGTATAATGAGAGGGTCTATAATCAGTGGATGCAATCTATCATCACAGCAAAAGCAAAAACACTATTTTCCAGTTTGGATCTATACTCTTGCTTTTGGCAAGTAGCAATGAAATTATTCCAGCTTATTTTAATGATATATAGAAGCTTAGTTTGAAATCGTAGCCCTTTTGTTTACCTATGTTGTGTTTTTATAAACAAACAAAAAAAAAAACATTTCTAGATTTGAGAAAAGGGTGCATCGCTAACTCTTTTATATATTTTTTATTTTGTGTGATTATCGAAAAAGATAACTGGATCATACGATGCTTCATGAGTCAATTCAGTTTTCATTGCTGATAGACTGAGGTATTTAGCGGAATTGGAAATTACCACCTACATTACTTCAGATGAATCATATTAAATAGCTCAAAATCAAGAAGTGTATTATACGAATTCAAGTAAAATTAAAGAATAAGGGGTCACTTTTCTGCACGACTCACAGTCCTACAAATTTTCAAAACCAGTGCTTCAACGCTTCTCTATTTGTAAATTATTGTGTTACAATCAGTTTAATTCATAACTTGTAAGAGCTCAGCAATGCCATGAGCAATAAACATTGTTTAATTTTTTTTTCAGGGACAAATGGAAAAGAATTGCAGATTCAACCCTTACAACAGCCATACGGATATGTGTCAAATTAAAAGGAAAACAGTCATACCTAACTAAGTATGTTTATGTAGTTGATGACTTTGTCAATTTTTTTTTTTTTTTTTTTTTGCTCAGTAGTTTCTTACCAAGACCAATACAATTGTCATGTAAATATAAGACATTGATCAGTGTAATTTAAAGTATTCTTAAGGTAAACTTGCATGTTTTTTTCTATTATGCCAAATATAACCGAAGCTAGCATGCATCATGGAAATAAACTTTAAAAAAATGTCTATGTATAATATAGTGACTACTCTGTAGCACATGAGGTAACTACAGTCTTCTCTCTAAACCGGCTTCAGAAAAAACTGAGATTCTCATATTCCATCTCGTCCTGCATGGGTCTAAGTGAGTGATTCGTTAAAAGGGACCCCTAACCATTAATGGCGGACAGAATAAAGGGAAATCAGGAGAAAGGGGAGAGAGAAAGGCGAAATGGTACGGGAGAAAGGAGTAATGGACAAGAGAAGGGGAAAGGGAAACCAGGAGAAAGGGACAGGGGAAATGAGAGAGAAGGATAAGGAGAGAGGAGACGGTGGAGTGGAGCAAAAGGACGGGGGATAGGAGTGTGGAAGGAGAAATGAACGGGACAAAAAAAGCAAAGTGGTGTCAGAAAGGAGAAAGATACAACTGTCGGCCCCATTCTTGAAAAATGCTCTCTGAAAATAGGTACGATACCTGATTTCGCAAACTTTATACATGAAAGCTTAAACTCCTTTATCATTTTTACAAATTAAAGAGGCTTGAGTAGTTAAAACCGTGCACGGGCCATCAGGACCCTCTCATGTATTATCCGTCTCTCCGTGAATTTTAGTATATCTATGGTTATCAAACACAGTACTATTGAAAAATAAAGATAACACTGGTAATGGACACTTCGGAACCATATAGTGCAAGCCAGAGTGGACAAATAGAGCCTTTTTTAAGATTAGAAAATTACTTTCTAATTTTAGAAATTCAGTTTTTAGTATACGAAAATTTGTACTTTTCCTTTTTTAATATTAAAAAATCAATTTCTAATGTAATAAAATGACTATCAGGAACAAGAGGAAATTGTTTTTTTTTTTTATTTTATGTAATAAAATGACTTTTAATATAAAAAATGCCTGTACCAAGTCACTCGGGATCATTGCGATCAAAAATTTTTCAATTGTCTCCACCTGCTTTGTCTTTCTGCCTCACGACCGGACTTTGGCTTTGATAATTCTGTTTGGTAATTCTGTTATAACCCCCTTTCTTACATTAAAAATGATTTTCTTATATTTGAAAAAATCTAATATTAAATAAATAGCTCTTCTTGTCCATTTTGGCTTGCCATAGACTATGAGGTGCCATTTTGCTATTTATTCCTCATTCTCAATTTTTTTACATCAAAAAATATTTTCTGATATAAATAAATTGATTTTCTGATATCAAAAAAATAATTCTTGACATCAAAAATTCGATTTTTTTTATATCAAAAGTTATTTTTTTATGTAAAAAATATTTTCTGATATCATAAAAATCCGAATTTTTTAAAATCAAAAAATAGATTTACTGATATAAAAAAAAATCCATTTTCTGATATCAAGAAATATTTTCTTACATCAAATATTAGTTTTTTGATATCAAATTGAATTTTTGAAATTAAAAAGTCAAAACTATTTTCTTATACTAGAAATTCATACATCAGATTTTTTGATATCAGAAAATGCACTTTTAGAAATATCAGAAATTCGGATTTTTTTTATATTTAAACTATTTTCTGATATAAAGAATATGATTTTCTGATATCAAGAAATAATTTTTGACAAGAAATTTGATTGGGGGTCGGGATGAGGTAGATTTCAATAAATCGTTATCCGTTCCGGATGTCTGTTTGACTCTCTTTTTAATTTTTCATGAACTTCCGGTTCGAATCAAAAGGGAAAATGAAAGTTGAAACCACATGTGCACTGGAGTCGGAAATTTTATCAATATTTCATTTCAAGTTAAAATATGAAGCCCCACACAATGAAGTTTCACGGACGTAGTGAGTACGTTCGTGAAACTTCATTGTGTGGGGCTTCATATTTTAACTTGAAATGAAATATTGATAAAATTTCCGACTCCTGTGATATGAGTGGGCATGTGTGCAACGATAACAGTCTTCTCTGAGCGAATACCTTAGTACACACTGATAGTAGTGAGCTTTTCCACCCTGATTCTACAGAAAATGTACAAAAACACAAATTTTGTCCATTGTAAAAAAATTATAATGGATTTAGGAAATATATTTGCATCACAAGTTGAAATGAGCATTTCAGTATTGTGTGTTTTTCCCCAGAAATCTGCGAGTCTCTGCAGTATCTTTATTATCATGATTATCTCATAAATGAGCCAAACACACGGAGGAGGAAGGGGGTCAGTAGCTATTTATATATTTGTACATATGGTGCAGTTGACACAGTTTTCTAAACCTATACAGGCGGGGAAGTAGTTCACAAAAATACGTCGTTTTCGAGATCCTTTCATTCCCGGAATGACGTAACATCTTTTATGACGTTCCCGGCATTTTCAGGTTCACATACATTTCCGGTTTATTGCATTTCCAACACACACTTTGTAAATTCGTCAAAGAAATGCTATCTAATTTGTAAATTAAGGGATTTTTACTTTCCCTGTGTAGATGAGTATTTGTTTTAAATGACGTGATTTTTATTTGAACATTTTTAAGACATTTTTTCCAGTAAAGTCGACGCAAATGAGACGAAATTTAAGTTCACTTCCAAACATAAAAAATCTTGTGTTATTCTGCAGACAGTGCAGTCGTGTTACCGCGGTTCTTAACTTCAAGCTTTGCAATAAAATAGAATGAAAATTTAACCACTGTTTACAACATTCTGTAAGTGGAACTTGTCAAGTAAGATATTGTTATTTACAGCAAGTACAAAGCGGAAGACGTCAAGCACCGCAACGTCACTATTATCACGTGACAAAGTGCTAAGATAAGTATGTTATCCCGTAGTAGATCTGTATCTCGAAAACGCCGTATTGTCTCCCCTGTAAATTTGTTTACCTGCCATCTCCTCAAATAAACAAGACTTGTGATGACACAGCCACTGAGCCAACGTTAAAAAAATCAAATTTTTAATATTTGCGGTATTTCTTTTACATTTCACATACTATGTATCTTATGCTGCAACAACCGCTGTACGGAACAGATATATGAGAAATATATAAATGTCGTTGATTAATTCATTAAACATTGTTTTAAAACCAACTCTGATCTGATGGTCAAACTATGATAATAAAGAAAAAAATCTAGCCACCCTAAGAGGGCATGGGCGGAAACAAAATTTAGGAGTATCATTAAATATATAATTATGCATCGTATAAACCACATGAAATTGATTTCTGCATATGGCCTTTTTCAGGATCCACTTTTTTCAAGTTTTTAAGTAGAGAGAAAATGGACTTTTTGTTGTATTTTTAGCTGGTGATTTGTACTCACTGTGATATAAATATATGGGGCAATCAAAGGGGAATGTATTACTTTTAAGTATTTTCACTTCGTTAAATTTCAAGATTTTTGGACACGTGTTAATTAGTATTTGAGGTGTAATATAAGGGTGGTGGCTATTTGGTATTCTTTTAGAGAGATTTGTTGACGGTTTCCTATTTATACAAAGCTGATTTCCGAAAGAAACCTCAGAAAGAATGCAAAGGAGATAAAAATTTGAACGTGTTTAAACTTTTATTCTGGAGAAATGCTACAAAGGGCGGATATAAAAATTTGCACATGGATTAACAGGGATATTGGCAATCCGTATACAAATTTTGGTCAAAATCTAAAGATGGCCTTTTTGGGGATCCACTTTGAAAGACAGACACTAACTTGATCTTTTATGCCGTTTTGTGCATCATATATGCATCTATGCGTTCATCTGCGGCAATGTATGTTGTTTTCATATAAATTCAAAATAGAGGAATGAAAAATATAAGTATTTTTTTCATTGGAAATAACTTTTATAATTATGCATTTATGGTAAACAATCCAAAAAGTAACATTTCTACCTCATTTAAACGAGAGCTCAATTTCTATTGTTCTATTTCAACCACTGCCCCGCCTATATACTTTGTTTATATGTTTTAACCGAGGTATAAAAAGAAGAGATTGCAACTCGTGCATTCTTGAGAAATAGCATCCAGTGGCGGATTTAGGGGGGTGGGCCCGTGTGGGCCCGGCCCCCCTTAGGTCGGAAAATATTTAAAATTCCTAGGGGGAAAAAATTGGGTCCCCCCCCTTTTTTAAAAAAAAATATTGGTTGGGCCTCCCCTTAGCAGAAAGTCTGGATCTGCCACTGGATTTAATTTCAAAATAAATCCCTTATATCTCTAAAACATACAAAAATATCAAAAACTAGACATCAGTGAGATGGTATCCATCTCTGTGGGCCCCGCTCCAAGTGTGACCTAGAGGTCAAGGGTCATCAAATATTGTCCGTGACATGTCACCTTGAAGCAATCTATCCACATACGAAATGTCAAAAGCCTATCTCAAAAGAATAAAAAGTAATAGCCCAGACACGACTTTGTCATTGAAAAAGCATGAATGTGATCCTGAGGTCAAAGGTCAAGGTCAGAGGTCACCAACCAAGGTATGCGACACATCATCTTGGGGTGATCTATCTACATGCCAAATATCAAAAGCCTATCTCAAAAGAGAAAAAAAGTTATAGCCTGGACACGACTTTGTCATTGAAAAAGCATGAATGTGACCCTGAGGTCAAAGGTCAAGGTCAAAGGTCACCAACTAAGGTACGGGACACGTCGTCTTGAGGTGATCTATCTACATACCAAATATCAAAAGCCTATCTCAAAAGAGAAAAAAGTTATGGCTTGGACAGGATTGTTTCGGACGGACAGACCGACGGACAGACTGATTACTATAGGGCGTGCACCACAAAGTGGCGGGGCCCTAACTAACACTCAACTTGTAACACATCATACTGAACTCTTATCCAAAATATTTGCCCAATATCTGCAAGCATTACGAAAAAAAGTGCGGAAAACTGTTATTTTAGTGAAATGTTCTAAGTCCAAGGGCCGTAACTTGGTCAAAAATCAGCGGACCAATACGAAACTTANAAGTATTTTTTTCATTGGAAATAACTTTTATAATTATGCATCTATGGTAAACAATCCAAAAAGTAACATTTCTACCTCATTTAAACGAGAGCTCAATTTCTATTGTTCTATTTCAACCACTGCCCCGCCTGTATACTTTGTTTATATGTTTTAACCGAGGTATAAAGAGAAGAGATTGCACATTCTTGAGAAATAGCATCCAGTGGTGGATTTAGGGGGGTGGGCCCGTGTGGGCCCGGCCCCCCTTAGGTCGGAAAATATTTAAAATTCCTAGGGGGGAAAAATTGGGTTCCCCCCTTTTAAAAAAAAATATTGGTCGGGCCTCCCCTTAGCAGAAAGTCTGGATCAGCCACTGGATTTACTTTCAAAATAAATCCCTTATATCTCTAAAACATACAAAAATATCAAAAATAAAATTGTCTCAATTACAGCGCACCAACAAGGTAAGTTACTTTCCATGCAGTTTCCATAAGGAGAAAGTTATACATGTACCTTAAATAAAAAAGATTACAGGAACACCTACAATGACCAAAAATAATAAACAATCAAAAGCAGCAATTCACATGAAACTGACCCCAGTAGGCCAGTACAGGTAGACTACTAACTTGAAGGCTACCATTCTGAAAAAGAAAAGAAAGAAACCAAATTAATGTAATTTGAACAGATGTGTCAAGGAGTGCTCGCTGCTAATCTCCAGGCTAGCTCATGGCGCCTTGTCTGCCTCTTGAATTTTGGATGGAAAATCAAACTCAACTTTCTGAAGGGTTTGGTATTAAAAAAGTCCTCATGTATTCATGTCAATATTCCTATTACATTGCAATATAAGTTAGGTCCAAGTTTTTCTGGAAAATTGTCAGTTCATGGAACTTTTTAACAACATTTCCATAAAAATATTCAAAGATAAATTATCTCCCATTCAAAATATCAGGAAGCAACCATATTACTTCATACACATCTTCAGGGAGTATACTACAACTATGTAACATTCCATCAAAATACAAGCCTTGGTTTAAGAGAACATACACCGACAAGGTTCCTGCCCTCTTTTTTCAAGAAAATATTCAAAGAAAAATTATCTCCACTTCAAAATTCCAGGGAGCAACCATATATCTTCACGCACATCTAGGTGGTGTGCTACAACTATGTAACAATTCATCAAAATCCAAGCACCCTTTTAAGAGGACTCGTGCTGACAAAGTTCATCCCCCTTTTCCAGAAAATATTCAAAGACAAATTATCTCCCCTACAAAATTTCAGGCAACGACCATATTACTTCATGCACATCTTCAGGAAATATACTACAAACTGGATAACATTTCATCAAAATCCAAGTATCCTTTTCAAAGGACATGTCCTTACAAGTTTTGCCCCCCCCTTTTTTCGAGAAAATAATCTCCCTTTCCAAATTTGGGCAGCAACCATATTACATCATGCACATCTTCTGGTAGTGTACTACAACTGTGTAACATTTCATCAAAATCCAAGTACCCTTTTAAGAGGACATGCGCTAACAAGGTTTGCTCCCCTTTTTTCCAGAAAATATTTAAGAATGAATTATCTCCCCTTCAAAATGGGGGTGGCGTCAGGGTCAACAGTTATAAACTATTGAGAATTTACAAGCTTATGCTAGTTGTAAGTCCATAGTATTTGATGAGCAGTAGCATTAGTATAGGTACAACTCAAATTCCTAATTATTTTAACCCTAACCCCTGAGTCATGCATGAATTATCAGGTTATGCTTTGAGCAAGCAATTAGTAAATTCTGTACCAGTAGTCCTAGCCACTCGATATTTGACATGCAGTTGCCTCTTGAGGAGTGAGTACATACCGATTTCATGCCCAGATGGTGGCCCTGTTAAGGTAGATAGACACTGTTGCACTGCGCAATTCAATCGCGCATTAAAAAAATGATAGGTTTGATTTTCGGGCTGGAACAATGATTTGACGGCTTTTCCTTTGTGATGTCATAACTGAATGACAGATGTGAAATGTCAGATTTTGTTTATTTTGCCGCGAATTGACTCCCTTTTCCCCAAAATAATATTTAATCCAGGAACCTTGTAAAATATCTCTGTTAAAAGCATGGTGACGTATATATTTTTTTATTGTTACAAATAAATTACATCATAAACTACTGTGGAAGTACTTTTATTCGTGGACACAAATTTTCGTGGTTTTCATAAAAAGCACTATTTCGTGGGTACTTAAATTCGTGGTTTCAAGTTCTGTTCATTAAATCTCTATGAAAAGATGCATTTTGTTCGGAACTTAATTTTGTGGTTTAAGCGAACCACGAAATCCACGAAAATTGGAACCCCATGAACAATTATACTTTCACAGGATCTTTTCACAAAAATACACCTAATTCTCATGGATAAAAAGTTTATTTCTATTAGGCAAAAAAAAAATGTGTGTTTACGGTAGACCGACCGACCCTATTTTTTAGATGCAGACCCTAGAACTTTTTATTGATTCTCATTAAAAAAAAGTTCAACGTTGTTATCAACCGACCCTATTTTGATACAGGCCTCTGTAAATTGATAAGTTTATCTGGTAACATACTTCCGCTGGTATGGAAAGTTAATAAAATAGACATTTAAACTTTTTATTTGGTTCAAAAGACATTCAAATAGACAAAAATCAAGAAATATGCCAAGTTTCTTCCAAAACACAATGCAAATTGCAGGACTTCTTGTTTGTAGGATTAATGTTGGAACGGACTGGGGAATGACCCGAAATTTTTCCGGATTTCGTTGACGATGGCTAAAAAAAAGATTCCCGACCTACCGACCCTTTTTTTTTCCAGCAGACTACAGTAAACACACATATTTTTCTTTTTGGCCTTAAGCTAAAAATTGCCTTTCCATATTTTCCCAGTGCATTCTATGTAAATTTAGGTGAAAAAATGGCTAAAAATGAGCAAAGTTTGATCTCAATTCTAGAAAAAGCAAGCATGGTGACCCATACTTTTTATTACAGATTTAGGGTACGTTGGATTGGTTCTTCAATTGTGCCGACTTGCAACAAAAGCTCATGGATATGAATATTACTGTCTATCTACCTTAAATGATCATGTTATTGTTTTAGCTAACAGTTAGTACAGCCTCTATCAGTAGTCCTAGCCACTTGATATTTGACATGCAGTTGTGTCTTGAGAAGTACATTCCGATTTCACGCCCAGATGGTGATCCTGGTCCCTTAGTCATGCATGGGCGATCAAGTTCAGTTTTTGCAAGCAGTTAGTACAGCCTGTACCAGTGGCCCTAGCCACTTGATATATGACATCCAGGATCATCTTGAGGAATACATGCTTATAAGTTTTCCATGTGAAGTCTTTGCTTTATTTGAACATGAATGGAAAATAAAGATAATAAAGAGAACAGTACCCAACACTAACCATCCACAAAGACAAACTAGAGGTTGTCGGAAACGACAGCTATCCCTGCACTCCCTGTTTGACACAGAAAACAGTTGTCTCACACCCTGTGCATAATTTTTCTAAATATTTTTGAAATCAAATTGTTGATAGTCGTTATTTTTACAAAAAGAATTTAAGGATATATGGTTGTTAGGCAGAATTCCAAAAAATAAGTGGTCTTTGAGACTTTCAGGAAACTTTACCAAGATTAGAATCAAATATTTTTCGAAATCAAATTGATTAAACTGTTTGTCCTAAACTAAACAAACCATTTAAGTATGGTTGCTAGGTAGAATTCCTAAAAATAAGTGGTCTTTGAGACTTGCAGGAAATTTATCAAAATTGGAATCAAATATTTTTGAAATCCAATTGATGAAAGTGTTTGTTCTAAATTAAAGAAGATATTTAAGTATGGTTGCTAGGTAGAATTCCAAAAAATAAGTGGTCTTTGAGACTTTCAGGAATTTTACCAAAATTGTAATCAAACATTTTTGAAATCCATTTAGTTAAAATGTTTGTCCTAAACTAAACAAATTATTTTAGTATGGTTGCTAGGTAAAATCCAAAAAAAATAAGTGGTCTTTGAGACTTTCAGAAAATTTACCAAACTTGGAATCACATTTTAGAATTCTTATTATTCAAAATCTCATTTGCTATCAAACAATTGCTAAAATACATAATTATATGCTCAAATTTAAAAAAAATATGAGTCTTTGACATTTTCAGGATATTTTCTAAAGTTGGAACTGGAATCATAATTCCAAAAGCTTATTGCAAATCTACAGACTATATGCAACAATTCTGCATAAAGATTTTATCCTTAAATCCAAAAATGTAGGAAGAGTGTGTGTCACATGCCACATGTGTCAAAAACCACAACTTTGGGCCTTTGTCAAAATCAACAATTTGGAGCCTCTTGTTTGCACCAAGATAAAGATAAAAAATTAGAAAGCTTATTGCACATCTACAGACTATATGCAACAATTCTACAACAAAATTAAATCCATAAATGTAGGAGGAGTTTGTGTTACATGCCACGTTTGTAAAAATTCACATCTTGGGCCTCTTATTTGCACCAACAGCAATATTAAAAATCTCAAAGCTCATTGCGCATCTACAGACTATATGCAACAATTCTACAACAAAATTAAATCCCTTAATCCAAAAAAGTAGGATGAGTTTGAGTCACAAGAAAAGCGTGTTGGACAGACGGATGGACGGACGGAAAGACGGACAGATCGACAGAGGATATAACAATATCCCCGAACTTTCTTTGAAAGTGCGGGGATAAAAATAATAAGGGGCAATGAAACACTTTTCCGAGCTTGTCTATATTACATAATTTTAAATAAGTGCCGATTGCGACAACGAGACCATTCTTAATTGCAGACGCAGTTGGAAGCAGTACCTGTGCTATCCAGCTCTGGCACAAGGAAGCCATTTTTGAGTGTTAGGCAGTCAAGTGAAGGGCGTCCACTGTAGGTACAGGAAACAAGCAACTACTGTATGGTTGTTATATTTTGCAGGGTATCAATTTTCTTGCTATTGGCGTTTTACATGACAAGTGGAAAACTTCATAGATGCATTGGTTAATCTGATTATAAAAGAACAAACCCCGCAAATTTATTCAAGACTGAAAACTGCGAAAATTTCCTACTGGCGTACTACGAATATAAAGCACTATATAGTATTCGTTGCATATACTTTATTCTTCTCATAATTATTGACATTCCCTGTCCACATTGAGGTAATTTCATTTCAATTATGAAATGCATCTTTTTCACCATTCGAATACACAGGTAATGATATGAAATGAACACTCATTTAACAGTGAACATTGAACATTGTACAATGCACTGTACCTTCACTTCCAATTTGTAACAATGAACATTGTCATATTATGACATTAATTATTGCATTCCCAATTTATGTAAATTATTCTGATGATGGCGCTACAGCACCGAAACATCAATAAATATAACTTCATTCTTGAGAGTGTTGTTGTTACTCTGTTCTCTTTAGTGGAAATGTAAACTTTTATATTTTTCATGATGACGGCCAACGCCAATAAAATTTGATATAATACATGTTGTCATTTAATTTTTTTCACTTGCAGACTTGAGCAGGATGATGCTTTTAGATTTGGTCTTGTTTACGATGAATTTTCACGTCTTCTATACACAATTCGCCTGGCATATGGTGAGGCTGAATCCACTATATTTAGAGATGAGGAATTAGTTAAGAGGTAATGTTATATATAAGTTTTGTATATATATAAAGATGAAGTTATACTAAAAACAATAATGGGAGAAAGAAACCCTGTAAAACTACTGTATAGAATGAAATCAAACTGTACTGATTCAATGTATTGAAGTTCGTCAACAACAACAAAAAAAATCTCTTTGAATTTTGATACATTGAAAAACATAATCTCTGAATTAATTTAACACTTGACCCAAAGATAAAAGAATATGCGAGGTTGCTCACCGTGTTGAAGACCATACGGTGACCCATTGATGCTTTGTTTTGGGTTGTTTTAACCTAGGGATGGGATGTTGTCTCCTTGACATTTACCCCATTTCCTTTCTTTTTCATATTTGATAATCTCCTCAAAACTATGAAATAAGGTGTTTTGAACTTATGGGTCATTTATGAATTTAAGCATTTTTAGTCTAATGAAAAGAAAAAAGGACATGTTACCGATTAGAAATAGTCAAATGTTTTTGATTATTGTAAAACATGTTATCAGTTATAAAGGTCAGGTCTGTGCATCCATCTGGTGCATGTGATGAAAATTGAATTTTACCATTAAAATGTTGTAAAAATGATATTGAATAGTTCATTGATAATAAATAAAATCAAATGAGCAACATTTATACTGCGAATGTGCAAAATATGTCACTTTTTGAAAAACTCTTATTTTATTAAGGGGAGATAATTCTGAAGAAATATTAATGAGGAAATCTCATTTTCATGATTTTTGCAAAAAATATGATAGGAAACCCCAACTTTTATTTCATATTTCCAAAGATAATTCTTTTATATAGTATGTACTACATTTTCACCAAAATCTATCGTTTGATTCATATGAAAATAGTATTTTATCCCTATATAGACTATATTAAAAAACTTAAAATCTTGCTATTTTGGGAAGCTTCTCCCGTAAAAAAGTTTGGTGACCTATTGATTTTTAACTTAAATTTTGAAGAGCATTTGATAAACTTTCAATCTATTGTTTTGTTTTTAGTCCCCTGAACCACCTGAAATACAAAAATAGAAAAATATAGAACATGACTAAGCAATTCGGGAAGATAATTTCCCTGAAATTGTCTCCTGTCGGAAAATACGACCATTAATGGCCTCGAAAATAAGTTTGTTTACAGTATATAAGGATGAAGTTATACTAACAACAATAATAGGAGAAAGAAACCCTCTAAAACTACTGTATCAAATGAAATCAAACTGTACTGAATTGATGTATTGAAGTTCGTCAACAACAACAGAAAAAACCTCTTTGCATTTTGATACATAGAACAACAACAACAGAAAAAACCTCTTTGCATTTTGATACATAGAAAAACATTATCTCTGAATTGATTTAACACTTGACCTAAAGGTAAAAAGAATACCTTAGTCATCTCCTCAAAACTATGAAATAGGGTTTGTTGAATTTATGGGTTAGTTATAAATGTAATCATTTGTTAGTCTAATGAAAAGAAAAATGGACATGTTACCGATTAACAATAGTCAAATTTATTGTAAAACATGTTATCAGTTAAGATGGTGCAGGTATCTAAACTGACATCCATCTAGGGCATGTGATGAAAATTGAATTTTACTACTAACATTTATACTGCAAATGTGCAAAATATGTCACTTTTTGAAAACTCTTATGATATCATGGGGAGATAATTCTAAAGAAATATTAAGCAGGAAATCACATTTTTATGATTTTTGCCAAAATATGAACGGTGACCACAATTTTTTATTTTATATTTCCAAAGATAATTCTTTTATATAGTTCAACTACATTTTCACCAAAATCTATCATTTTATTCATAGAAAAACTTATAAAATAGTATTTTATCCTTATATAGACTATATTAAAAAAACTCAAATCTTGCTTATTTGGGAAGCTATTCCCGAAAAAAACCAGTTTGGTGACCTATTGATTTTTAACTAAAATTTTGAAGAGCATTTGATTAAAAAATAAGAAAAATCTCTTGTTTTGTTTTTTGTCCCCTGAACCACCTGAAATACAGAACTTAGAACAGAGCATTCACAGATATTATGCAGAATCAGGCTACAACTTTTGTTATAGGGCAAAGTTGAAATTATAGATATGTACTTTAAAAGTTTTACAATATTCAAATACTTTAAAAGTTTTACAGTATTCATTGATGTTATTTTTGTTTTCAGATTTTATGAAAAAGATGTGCCTTCAATTCTTGAATTATGGGGAAACTGTTCATTAATAACTGCAGACCTTATGGTGGCACTACTTATTGAGTAAGATTTACTTATAAAAATTACGTAATTTAAAAATAAACACTTATTAAAGATGCATTTTACCATAAAATCTATAATCAAATCCTAAAAATACAGCAGTCAGCTGAAGTGATTGATATCAGACAATAATAAATCAAATCTTTAATCAACACAGTTTCTCAGGAGGGATTGTTGGAAGTTAAGAGTTTGTAAAACTATATATAAATCTTCTTTTCTCCCTGTATAGCCTGTATCAATAAGTAAATCTTGCTATATTTAAATGCCTTTGCTGGAAAAAATGAATTCAGTGACCTTGTTTTTTCACCAAAGATTTGAAGTGCATATGACTACCTTACATAGACAGAAAAACTGTAAAATATTCATACTCCCCGCAGAAACAATGTGCATTTCGTGTCCATAGCAGAACTATTGTACTGTAGCACCTAGGAGTATCAGATGTGTCCAATACCAAATTTAATTCACTGTGACCTTTACTTTGACCTCTGAACTTCATGATCATAAAATCCTGTGCATTTCGTTTCTGGAGCAGAACTTTTGTACTGTAGCACCTAAGATTATCAAACTCGGTGTGTGGATGCATGATGGGAAGGCAAGGTGTTATGTACCAAATTTATGTAACTGTAACCTTGACTTTGACCTTTGACCTTTATGATAATAAAAACATGTGCATTTGGTGCCAGAGCAGAACTTTTGTACCATAGGAACTAGGATTATCAACTTGGTGTGTGAATGCCTCATGGAAGGCAATGTGTCCCATACCAAATTTAGGTTACTGTGACCTTGACTTTGACCTTTGACCTTTATGATAGTGAATCCATGTACATTTTGTGTCTGGAGAAGAACTTTTGCACTGTAAAACCTAAGATTATCAAACTTGGTGTGTGGATGCATCATGGGAAGGCAATGTGTCAGTTACCAAATTTGGGTCACTTTGACCTTGACTATGACCTTTGACCTTTATGATAATCCATGTGCTTTTTGTGTCTGGAGCAGAACTTTTGTACTGTAGCACCTAGGATTATCAAACTTGGTGTGTGGATGCATCATTGGAAGGTTATGTTTTATGTACCAAATTTAGGCCAATGTGACCTTGATTTTGACCTTTATGATAGTGAAACCATGTGCATTTCGTGTCCCTAATAGAACTTTTGTACTGTAGCACCTAGGATTATCAAACTTTGTGTATGGATGCATCATGGGAAGACAATGTGTAAAGTACCAAATTTAGGTCAATGTGACCTTGACTTTGACCATTGACCTTTATGATAATCCATGTGTATTTCAAATCTGGAGAAGAACTTATGTATCAAACTTGGTGCATGGATGCATCATGGGAAGTCCATGTGTCGTATTCCAAATTAAGGCCACTGTGACCTTGACTTTGACCTGTATGATAGTGAATCCATGTGTATTTGTGTCTGTAACAGAACTTTTGTACTGAAGCACCTAAGATTATCAAACTTGGTGTGTGGATACATCATTTTGTGTACCATATTAAGGTCACTGTGACCTTGCATTTTACCTTTGACTTTTATGATAGTAAAACCATGTGCATTTCATGTCTGGAGCAGAAATTTTGTACCTTAGCATCAGGAGTATCAGATAATTTAGGTCACTGTGACCTTGACTTTTGACCTTTTACCCTTATGACAGTAAAACCAAGTGCATTTTGTATCTGGGGCAGAACTTTTGTACCATAGCACCTAGGATTATCAAACTTTGTGTGAAGATGCATCATGGTAAGGTGATGTGTTGTATATCAAATCTAGGTCACTCTGACTTGACTTTGACCTTTGACATTTATGATAGTAAAACCATGTGTATTTCTGTTTCGGAGCATAACTTTTTGTACTGAGCACCTAGGATTATCAAACTTTGTATGTAAATGCATCATGGCAATTGCAAGGTGATGTGCCCTGTACTAAATTTAGGTCACTGTGACTTTGACTTTAATGGTAGAAAAAAAAACATGTGCACATCTTGTTCTAGGATTATTAACTTGGTATGTAGATGCATCATGGGAAGGTGTTGTGTGGCGTAGTAAATGTAGATCACTGTGACCTTGAACTTTGACATTTATGATAGTAAACTCTTGTTCATTTTGTGTCTAGAGCTTGGTTAAATCGTCCTTGTATCTATCTCATTAGACCTAAAAAAAATTCTGTGTTTCCCGTAACATACTAAAAAAAAAAATAGGGTCGGTAGGTCAAAACTTTTTTTATTTTGTTCATCACCAACCTGATCCGAAAAATTAACGTGATTTTTCTGAGTCCAATCCGTAATTACTTGTATAAACCCAAAATGGCACCTGTCACATTGTTTTGAAGTAATCTTCAGTGATTTTCATGGATTTTTACCTCCAAAATACTTTTAAAGAACAGTTTTGAACAGTTTTTAGTTTCTCAAAAGAATTATCTGTTTAAATAGTTCTACTAGCGTCATATCGTGGAAACCTGTACACGAAAACAGGGTTGGTCGGTTGATGTCACTTTTTTATTTTTTGTGAAGAGGGAATAAAAAAATTAGGGTCAGGGGTATAAAATAGGGTCGGTTGGGTTACCGGAAACACAGAATTTTTTTTAAGGCCTTATATATTATTTATTGTATTACCTTTTATATGAAGTAGTAGATATGACCTGATGAGAAAAAAACATGCAACTTCATTCCTGACAGGATTTATCTCTGTAAAATTTACTTACCAATAACTATGTGGTTGAAGGTCAAAATTTCAAAATGACATGCCTTGGTACTCAAATGCAGATGCAGGGGGTATTAGTCTGGCTTTGCTGACAGCTCTTAGGTTTGATTTATTTAAGTCCCTTGAACAACTGCACAAAATCTGTATTTTGTATTATTTTGTAATTTTATTGTTACAGTAACTGGGCGTCAACAGAAGACCATGATGACTTAGCCAAGTCTCTTACTGTCTGTTCCACATCCTGTGTAAAACAGGCTATTCTGAGTTGTGACCTTGTTAAACATCCTATACCAGACAAGTAAGTATGTATGTAGTATAGTGTTTGTCCTTCATAACTTTCCATAAAAGTTGACAGTGAAAGAGTTAATTATTGTTGGTCTATATATGTTGTTGATAGATTATATGGATCTGTTATAATGATTGAATGAGTTTTTAGAGTTTGGAGTATGCAAGGGTCTGTTTTAGTGGCATCAAAAACTAGAGTACATGTACTCAGATTGAATTGACATAAGTTGTCAAAATATGCATATGCAGAAACAAAATTTAGGGTAACTTCAGTATTTTGTTATTTATTACAACTGGGCCGATGCCTCTGCTGGTGGACTGTTAGTCCCCAAGGGAATTCACCAACCCAATAGACAGTACTTAGGTGCTGACCCGAAAACCAATTTTATTTATCAATTTGCAATATCTAAATTTTAGAAAATTTTGTTTAAAACAAAGGAGTGTCTTCCTCTTGTATAGCTCTGCCCTTAGCTGATTTTGGCTTTCATAGTTAGATCTTTTTTTTATTTGTTCTCTATCAGTTTTTACACCTACTATTATTTTGGTTTATGGACTTCCAACTGTTTTGATTTTATTTGCACTGAAGAGACATAAGTTGTTGAAATGCGCATTTGCAGAAACAAAAATTTACTGTAACTTGTGTATTTTGTTACTGTACAATAACAAAACAATTAATCATATTTTAATATATAGGGAACAACGGCAGTAGAATACCGAAGGAAAAAAGGAGTGAAATTTACAAAAATCAAAGTCCAAAGACACGGCCAAAACGAGAACATGGAAAACAATGAAGTTAGACACAAAAAACAATGACGTTATACAGATACAAAATACAGAAACAGAAATTACAACATTCAAAACAAAGGCACTCACAGTGTGAAATCCAGTGAAACTGAGAGTGACATCAGGTGCTCCAGAAGGGTAAGCATGTCCTGCTCTGTTAACAGCACCCGTCACACAGTAAGTGAGGAAAATATGTTTTTGAAAGATCTGTTAGGTAGCTGATTGGTTATTGTCATTTGCTAATCTTGAGATAAAACCAATGAAACATCATGGTATGTGTTACTTCTCTAACCCTCAAACAGTACCAAGTTAAATTTTGAAAAGCTTTTGTAATAATCATTAATCAGTATCCAGACATAGACAAGGACAGATCGGTACCACAAACATAATTTGCGAAGACAAGACTAAAATATTACAAGACATTACAAAAAACTAAAGCACTCACAGTGTGAACTCCCATAAAAGCCGAGAGCTACATCAGGTGGTCCTGAAGGGTAAGCATGTCCTGCTCTGTTAACAGCACCTGTCACACTGTGAGTGATTCAATCCGGGAAAATGTCAAAGTCGGTAGTCAAAACGGGGAAGACGTGAATCTAGCTGAAAATGTCCACTTTCATTTGGGATACTGACACGTCATATCTTTCAATGATGTTATGGTGACGGCCATAGAATTTCTTGAGGGATGAAATTAACATAGGTTGAACAATAGGGGTAATGAACTTACAATGCAGCAGTGATATGGTACAGTGATGGTATAGTTAAAAGCTTAACTAATATATTTTACTGTGTATAAGTCTGTTTGGTTAACAGGTCTACTTATTGTTAATGATAGATTCATCGGTTTCAGGAAAAAATGCCTCAACCCATAGTAGCTGTTAAATATGGCACCTAGACCTCTCTGTTGCCAGTTATACAAAAAATTGTGTATTTTGGAAATGTTCCAGAAATAGATGTGTTAAATCTAGACATTGCTCTCATAAGTACATGTATATGATCTATAATAAAAATAGTAATGGTGCATTACATGTTACCCCACCATGCTTCACATTACTTTAAAATTTCAGGGGGCATAACTCCAGAACCCCTTTGAACTTTAAACTGGAAATATAAATTGGTCTGGGTTGTGTGGTAAACAACTTACATACCAAGTTTGAAGACCATATGTATTTCATTTACAAGTTATCCAGACAGAAATCCTCAGAGGTCGGAGGGACAGGCGAGGACAGTTTTAACAGACACATGACTGAGGGTATTAAAGAATACCTCACCACTACTTATGGCAGGGTATACATATATAAATAAATAAATTGAATAATTGAAGAAACTCATTACAATGCAAAATATAATATATTTTTGAATGTTATTTAACAAATTGATCTTTTTTTCAGTATCCGTGACAAATCAAAGGATGTAGGTGTGAATGCAGTTGAACAATTAAATAGCTGCTGTGAATCATTGATAAAGATAGTCAAATGTGCCTGTTCTTTAGAGTAAGTCTTAGTTTATGTTAAGGGAAATTAAATAAACTTGAGGGCTTGTGTCAATTAAAAATCTCCAGTTTGAATGTGCCGTGGAATTTCTTTTAAATAGTTAGAAATATCTGTCAAGTTACAAGAACATGTCATTGCCTATATATCATCCATTTTTGTGAGCCAATCTACATAACCAACCAGGAGTATGGTGAGAGACCATGAAATAACAACAAATTATTAACCCTATCACTTCAGCCAAAAGGGTCAGATCTTTAAATTTTGAAACTTCATGATATAAAAATAGTTCCTGATATTGGCAAACCCTTTTTGCTGGTCCCTTTGTTCAATTTTTAACATATTTCCACCTCAATAGCTTGATTTGTTTTCATCAGTCCCTTTTGTGTTTGGGCCATTGAAGTTTGACTGTATGACCACTGATAGAACCAGGCAAAATTTAAAATGTTTGTTGATCAATGAAAGTAGAAGTACATAGAGGAAGTATTCTGCATTGACATGATGTAAATTTTGGAAAATGTACAGACATGTATTAGGGGCAGTATAGACAAGTTTCCATTGGTGAATTTTCCCGGAAAATTTTGATGTCACCATATAGATTTTTGCACGTCACAATGTTACGTGATGCAATTTACTCTGACTGACCCCAGTTCAATCGGAGTAATTCGTTCATAAAAAGAAATTGAAAATTGGTCTATAATGAGTGAATAGTGTACTTTTTATTCATACTTGATTTTAACTTCCTTTCGGTTTCAGAGAAGACCACCCAGCTGAGGATGCTGTATTGAACATGGTGACGTGGGCATTGTATGGCTTGAATTGTATTTCAGAAAATGTCTTGAGACCACTTCTGTCAAACAGGTGATTTAATTTTTATGATATTTTTAATATTTACAGAATAGCAGGATATATCTTTTTTCTAAGTATAATGCCGTCTTGATGTACTCTAGCTTGAATAATTTGAATATTACTGCTTAAATAAGTCAAGAAACCTGCAAGTGTATGCCCAGTTAGGAATTTCTACACCTAAAAAAGTTTTTTCCATTTTTGAGCTTAAAATTATTTCGCACATCTTAAATTCTACAGTGAAAAAAAAAAAGAAGCCACAAAACAAAAGGAAAAATTTACAATGAATGAGAACGTTAGTAATATGCTAAAATCCGCCTAAGAATTCCACAACAAAGTCACACATGAAAGATAATAGACAAATGGAGGAACTCAGGATAGCCAGACTTATTTTTTATTATGGCATGAATCATTTGGAATACCCTAATTTTCCTACCTTCCACTAGTGTTTATTTTACCAGAAAAACAAACACTATTGCTGTATCTTGCCCAAAAGGAAAGAATACAATACTGGATGATAAACACAACTTAAATTTTTTATGACCTATTAATGATAAATATTTTCCTTTTTATTCCTTTTTAGGGCTACACTTATTATATTAGTATATCACATTCATTAATTTTTTTTCTCGACTGTCATTTTAGTTCTCTAGATGAAGATGACATAAAAAAGTATTCCCGATCTCTGGAATCATTATTTCCATTACTACGACAACTGTTGAAACAACATAAACTTGAGTAAGTAGCTATCTTTAATATAAGTAACAAGAGTTGTAGTCATAAAAAAGTTAGGCACTTTGTTATAATTGGACAAACAGAGAAATACTGCATTATGGGATTGACATTGACGGAAGGTATAATAGGTTCATTGTTAACCATTAAGGCAAAGAAAAACATGTTTTGGAAAATTAATTCTAGAAAAATTAAAGAACAGTAATGTACATTTGTATTATGTTTTTAACATTTTAGAGGGTTGGGCTTTAGTTTTTAGAACCTTTTTGTGGCAGGCTTTTCTGTGATGCCCTCAGTTGTCCATCTGTCGACCCATCCCCCAAGGATTCTAACAGAAATCCTATATTATCTTTGAACATGGTATGCAAGATGAGGACTACAAAACTTGGGCCAAGTTGGATTTGTAACTCAGAGGTTAAAGGGTTCTGGAGTTATATCCCTTGAAACATTCAAATTTTGCAAAAGTTTGGCTGAGCATAATGTTATGCTCAATTAGTTTTAGATCAAACTTACTATTATTCAAGTAGGGTATTTGTCTACAGGCTTTCCAGAGCCCTTAATTAATTGTATGAAATTTAAATTCTTCAGCAAAATAAAAAAAATACAGCTATGCACAGAAAAGCTTAAATTATATTGACTTATCAGTTAATTATCCCCTCGCCCAACAAAGTTTCGTCCATCTGTCCTAGTGTCTGTCCGTTTGTCCTACCTCAAGTGAAAGTTTGTGTGAGATACTACATGTATCACATCAATCATCATTGGTCATTGGATGCCTCTTGGAGAGTAATGCTGCGCCAGATGATAATTGGGTCACTCTGACCTACATTTTATACTTCATTGACTCTGGTCAAAGTTTGGAGTCAGTATGGGCCAAAATTACATTGTTTACTTTACAAAATCTTACAGCAAATCTTCACAAAAATTTTTGGTTTATTAAATGATCATCAATGTGTCATTGGTCATCTATACCTACTTGTGTATTTGCTTTGCTAACAAAATATTTTTTGTTGTCATAGGTATGAAGATAAGGAAGATAAAGTAGAAGTTAAGTCTGAACCAGACCAAGGAAAAAGTCCACAGAAAGACAGCAAAAGTAAGGATAAAAAACCTGACACCAAGGAACCAGCTGAAACAACAGAAAAACAGTAAGTAGTTTTGTATTAGACCATTCTTAAAAGAACTAAAAAATATCTTGTTGATTTGGTAGGGTTATTGGTATACATGGATTTTAGCATTTTTGAATTCTATGTTGTGAAGGGGGATAATTTTTTCCTTATTATAGGGCCTGCAAGTCTCTTCATGTTACACCGAGAATTCACGATGAAACTGTAATTTTGAAAGTTTTCCGGCCAATATAAGATGTTTAAGAATTATGATGTTCAAATTTTTGTTGCGAAGGTCACATATTTTCCATAGAAAGTGCATCTTTTGGGTACAATTTATGTATTCTAAAGGTTCGAAAATTGAACAAGACTTACCATACAGACCTTATTTTGATATCCATGTTAGTATGTTCTTTGTTTATAGGGTCTGTAAGTCTCGTCATGTGACACTGATATTTCACAATAAAATTATAACGAAAACATTTCCCGCCAAAATATGACGTTTCTGAATTATTATGTTCAATTTTTTGTTTGCAATGTCATATACTGTCTTAAAAAATTGTACCCGGAAGTTTCAAAATTGAACAAGACTTATGGACCCTATTGAATTTATGGAAAAATCTTCTTCTGAAGTAATTCCAAAAGTTGTTTGAACATTGAAATGGAATAGAAAAGATATTTTTTGTAAATATAAAGCTTACATCAAATTAATAAAATAAAGTTTGTCTGTTTACAGGGATCCTACAATAGATGAGTCATTGAGACAACTTGACAAGGAATACCAGCTCTTTACAAAAGAATTTCTAGGAAGTGGAAAGTAAGATTAAAATTAGATTTATTTTAA
>MJUU01058144.1:44751-65279 GCA_002080025.1 Modiolus philippinarum
GGTGTGTTATGGTTTTTTTTTTCTGGACAGAATTTTTTTTTTTTTTTGCGCTTTGCGCAAAACAATTTATTTTTTTTTCATGTGTATCAACAAAATATGTTTTTTCAAATTTAACATTATTTTTTTGGGGCAGAAAGCCTCCGTCAGAAATGTTTTTTTCATCATTTTGGCAGCCAAAATATTTTTCTAGAGTCAGACACTTTAATTTTTTACCAAGAAAGGGTACTTGAAAAATATTTGGCGGGCGAGGAAAGGGTGGGAGGGATCGGATATATGTCTGGATCATGAACCCTGACCCCATCGTATACGTAGACCACTTTTACGAAAATTTGCAACCTTTGATGTAACTTTGCAACCAAGAACTGGTAATTAAAAACAAAAATGTTATAAATTTCATATACTTTTTTATATATATAAACTGTAGAATGAAATTTGGCGGAATTCATTTTGGAGATTTAAGCTGGACCTCTAAAATATGCCAAAATAAGAACCCCATGAAAATTTCCTTCTATGTAGTATTAAAAGACATTGAAAATTATTTTGCCAACTTTGTCATAGTGAATTCCATTTTTTGACAGATGTGCAAAATTGATGCACAGCTTTTAACCCCCATACTACTTTAAATACAGAAAAAAACTAGGTTTGTTGGATGTTCTTTTGAATATAACCACTTTACTTTAATAGAAAAGGAACTTTCCACAATATGGAAGAATTGTTTAACAAGAGCATAAAATACACATGATCTATAACATGTTTATTTATACATGTACATTACTCTGATTTCACTATAGTGAAATATATAGCTGGGACTAAACTTAATTGGCCTATTTCAAAAATAAAGGGCCATCATTCAAGTAAAAAAGCTAAACATCGGCTGGCTCATAAATCTTAAGCTTTGTTAAAATTTTCTAATGATCCATCATCCGAACTTGAAATTATACAACCAAAGGTGGTAATTCAAATGCCACCTTGCACTGCTACTGAGGTTGCAAGGAAGACTGTAAATAAATGGCTGCATTTGATATTTTATAGTATACAATATGTCTTTGTCACTTCAAAAATAAAATGAAGTATCTGTTGCAATGAATATTGAAATAAAAATGAATTCAATATACAAAGCAGCACCCTCTTGACACAAAGTTTTACAAAATTTTTCTCACAGGGAAATTTTTCTTTCTTTTACTAAGTGGAGATTACTATCTGAACTTGGGGAAACAGGAAATGCTCATATTGCAATATTCAAAAAGCATAATCATGGCTGAATATACACATGTAATTTAAAAATATTTATCAAAGTTATATTTCTCCATTAGGTGGTGCCCCATGATTCTAGGGAGGTAGCAGCATACAGAGAAAAATGTGTAGACTCCATAATGGGGATTCTAAGTTTATCTGATGCACTGGAAATTCGAACAGAAGGCGAAGTAGATGTAAAAAAGTACATGGTTGTTAGTGTGCGTATGGTGGACGATTTATCAAATGAAAAAGATACACAGCTTGTTGTCATCCGATACAATAATACACAAGTTCAAGTTCTGGATAAGTCCCAGTGTCGCATAACAAAAGACGGTTATATCTTTAAAGTGGAATGTAAAGGTCTGTGGAGGTAATTTGTTTTAGAAATCAAACAGCAGTGAAACATCGGCAGTAGAATACTGAAGGGACAAAGGGATACAGCTAAATCAAAATCAAAGTCTAGAGACATGGCAAATACCAGAATACTGAAAATCAAAGACAAAACAAGGACTTTAGACAACCACAAAGCATGGAAAGAAAAACACAACTCAGGCACTTATAGTGTCAACTCCAATTATAATCTGGAATATATTTGATGCTCGGAAAGGGTAAGCATATCCTTCTATCGGTGTGTCAATTCAGATTTTTGTCAAAACTGGTAATGTCAAATCCGTAAAGACATGAATATGGTGCTATATGGTGTGAGGTTCCTCACTGTGTTGAAGACCATACGGTGACCCCTAGATCCTTTGTTTTGGGTCGTTTTAACCTGGAGATGGGATGTTGTCTCCTTGACATTTACCCCATTTCCTTTCTCATTCATATGAAATCTAGCTGAAGTGCAAAATGTATTGATCTCAGTAATATTTTTACAGTGCATTTCATACTTTTTCAAAAAAATATTCAAAATATTCACAAAGTCAATTTTAATCTGATTTTCACAATATTTTCACATGCTTTTTCAAATGGATGGCCCATTGAAAACCACAAATTATAAACAAAGTGAAAATTTTACTTTTGCATTAAAATTGCAGACTAAATGCTGAGGCGAAAATAACCTGATATTCAATATATTTATATCATATATCATTAATTTCACTCTGAAAAAATCTCTTATTTTACAATTATTTCCCATTTTATTAATTTCAGTATTGCAGTTGCAAGGATTAAGAAAATATTTTTGAACATGAGAGATTCTATCAAAAAGGAATTTCTTGTCATGTCTGGAAAAGTGCAATTGTGTAATCTGATGACCTATATAGATGATACGTCACGTGATATGAAAAAGGGTGGAGCAATGTTTTGGTTAGAATTCGTAGAAAGAAACATGCTTAAAGAAGATATCGAGATGAAATCTCAACTAGGATTTGTTGAAGTCAAAAACAGTCGATCAAAGGATTTAGCTATCAAACAAAATCAAACATTTGATCTTGACATTGAGGGTCAAGTAAGACTGACACTTGCAAATGTGAATGGACAAAACTTTAAAATGACATATCTTAAAGGTGCTGATAACCATATATCTATTCCTGTCGATGTGAAAAATGACAAGGAAAAGGCACCATTTGCAACATTAATTCTTAGTGAAGCAGGAACAGATTCGTCAATTCACATTGTAGCAATACCAGTTAGAGATCTTTTTGAGTTGTCAACAGGTGAGGAATGAATACATATTTTGTAGGCAGTACATTTTAAAAATATGATTATTAATGCTTTTCAATATGTTTATCAGCAGTTCAACATGAAATTTTATACATGTAGTTCAACAAGTGTGGGCACTAACACAGGTCTTGCCCACCCCTTGCAGGCCTACTCCCTAAAAAATTGAACCTGCAGTTCCTAAGAGACTGATCAAATCTTATAAACTCAACATATCCTGTTAACCATTAAATTTAGGTCAAGGTTAAAAGCCATGTGGCACACAGTAATGAATAACCAAAGAGCAACCTACATACTGTATGTCATGGCCTTACAACCAATTGTTTTTTGAGAAACTTATCTTCAAATAAGAAAAAACTGAACATGGTCGCTCTACATTGTACCATGTTGAAAAAAGGTTTAACAAACAATACAAATGCCCCAGATTCTACAGTAAAATATATGAAAATACCAAATTTTACCCCTTTTTGACCTCTGAGACCGTGACCTTCGACCTATTTCTTTGGCATATTTATGTTCCTCTTGACAAGACCTATACACTTGCCAAGTATTAAAAGTCTGTCTTACATAGTTCAAAAGTATGGTGTTTTTGTTTATTACCGTAAAAACACCAAATTCAGCCCCTTTATTTTGAAACAGATAAAGCCCCTTTGGGCCTCTTGTTCATTGAAATGGTTTTAATTGTTAAATGTACCTGTTTAAGAAGCCTACAGAAAAATACTGCATCAAGATCTGACAAAAAATTCATTTTTTTTCTGTTTGTCCCCCTTTGGGCATCTTGTTTCTCAAAAACAGTAAATGCTACCTCAAATCTGTCGACATACTGCAGTTGAGCAATTTTATTAGCAATAACATAAAACAAACCCCGTCTCAATAGAATTAATAATAAGGATTCTACAGTCAAATATGTGAAAACGACCAATTTCACCCATTTTTAACCTCTGTCACCTTGACCTTTGACCTGACCTATAATTTTTTTTTTTGCATATTTATGTTCCTCTTGACTAGACCTATACACTTGCCAAATATGAAAAATCTACCTTACATAGTTCAAAAGTTATAGCCAAGGTAAAAGTTTTGGATGCACAGACAGAAAGACAGGACAAAAACAATATGCCCCCTGATTCTTGATCTGGGGGCATAAAAATAATCTCTTGAAAATTTCAAAATGTCTTTATAGATTATGTTCAGGGCTATTCCATTAAAAAGGATGTACCAGGGTTGGAAGGCAGAAAATGAAAATTCTTGTTGGTTCTTGTAGATTTTGTATGGTATTGCTAAACTCTTATTTGTCCATTACTCTTGGTTGAGGTTGTAGTAGAAAATTTGCTTTCCTACACTGGTACATGCAATTAATGGAAAAACCCTCAACACCATGGCAACTTACATGTATAATGTTTTTTTTTCAGATGAAATTACATCCAAGTCCCAGATAAAACCAGCAGAAAACAATAGTGCAAGAGATGCAATGAGACAGAAGGAAGAAGGTATAAATGAATTAGTTGGCTTAGTCTTCATTCAATAAATCTGTTCAATGTTACTTGCCACAAGTGACTGTGAAAGTACTATTTTTCATGAGGTTCCAATTTTCGTGGATTTGGAAGTTGGCTAAATCAGGAAATTAAGATCCCAATGAAATGCATTTTTCCCTTACGTTTTAATGCATACAATTTGAAACAAGGAATTAAAGTACCAACGAAATCGTGATATTTATGAAAACCATGAAAATTTATGTCCACGAATAAAAGTATGGTACTTCCACAGTATTGTAATTTTTATAATCATGATACTTAAATAAAGTACCTGTATTAAAAAATATTTTAAAGGAATTTATGACATAAACTTGCCACAACACTCATAACAAAATTTTGTAGAGAAATTCATGCTAATTTTTATCTCATTTAAATATTATTCTCAAATTGGAATTAAAATTTGTTTAAAGTTCAATTATAATACCCTGACAAATGAATTTTTGGGATATATAGGGATCATCTTGTCTTTCTGTAAGTCTGTCTGTCCACCTTTTAGCTTACCTGGCCTAAAAGGCCATGTGAGCTATTGCCATCACTTGGCGTTCGTCTGTCGTAAACTTTTTCAAAAATCTCCTCTGAAACCACTGCACCAAATTTACCCAAACTTGGCCTGAATCATTACCAGGGTATGTAGATTCAGAATTGTGTTAGATTAGTCAGAGGACCAAACAACATGGCTACTGTTACTAAAAAAAAGCATATAGGGGTAATTTGCAAGATCTACCTGCCCAGCAATTTTGAAGAAAATTTGAAAACCCGTCTTAAGGTTATTGCCCTTTTTCTTCGAAATTTTCAAAATTTTGATATTTTTTGTCTTAAAAACTATAACAGATAGAGGTCAACTTTAAATTGCAAAAATGTTCAGCATATCAAGAACTACCCACCTAGAAATTTTGAAGAAAATCTGAGTACATATAAAGGAGTTATTGCCCTTTATTGGTCAATTTTTTTTTGTAACTTTATACATTTTGCCTAGTATTTCAATAAAGATTTGAGATAGAGGTTTAGATTTAAGACAAAAATGTTAAGTATGTCAAGGACTATGTTTTATCTTCATGGTTGAAGTTGTGGATCTCATCCAAGATGGCCACCAGTGAGGAACTTAGTTTAACATTGGACCCTATGGGAAAATGCATTCAAAGATCTTCTCCTCTGAGACTACTTGGCCAATTGGAACCATACTTGGTCACAACTGTCCTTAGTTGGTTCCCTTTGAAAAATGTGTCTGGCAAGTTCCGATCAGATCCAAGATGGCTGTCAGCTGGGAACTTAGTTTAACATTGGACCCTATGCAAAAACACATTCAAAGATCATCTCCTCTGAGACTACTTGGCCAATTGGAACCATACTTGGTCACAACTGTCCTTAGTTGGTCCCCTTTGAAAAATGTGTCCAGCAAGTTCCCATCAGATTGAAGATGGCAGCCGGTTGACAACATAGTTCAACATTTGACACTTTGGGAAAACACATTCAAAGATCTTCTCCTCTGAGACTACTTGGCCAATTGGAACCATACTTGGTCGCAACTGTCCTTAGTTGGTCCCCTTTGAAAAATGTGTCCAGCAAGTTCCCATCAGATTGAAGATGGCAGCCGGTGGACAACATAGTTCAACATAGGACCCTATGGGAAAACACATTCAATGATCTTCTCCTCTGATGCTACTTGTCCAATTGAAACCATACTTGGTCACAACTTTCCTTAGTTGGTCCCCTTTGTAAAAATGAGTCCGGCAAGTTCCCATCAGATCCAAGATGGCTGCCAGCGGACAACATAGTTCAACATTAGACACTATTGGGAAACACATTCAAAGGTAATCTCCTCTGACACAGTGGGCCATATTACATCTAGGTTTATTATCACATTAGAAATGAGACCCTTCATCATTGAGGTTATTGTCTATGCTAGCTTTGGACCAGGTGAGCTACAGGCTCTTGAGAGCCTCTAGTTGTAAGCATAACTCCTTGTTTAATAACCTCAAGGATTTTGAAGAAAATTTACACCAAGGAAGTACATAAATGTAGATGTACATGAAGGTATATAATAGTTGTCCCATGCCATGAAGGGGAGATAATTTGACTTTTGACTTCTTATTATATTAGAAGTCTATAGTCTTAGTGTCAAAGATTTTAAGTGTGCATTAAAATTATTTGCTCTTTGTAACAAATCATGTTAGAATAACAAGGAAGTAACCATTTGAAAAAGTATTTAATTCTGCTTTGAAAACTGAAAAAAATCATGAAAATCAAAAGAGAAATGTATTTAGGAAATATTTTGAAAAGTTGGAAGTTTTTATATGAATTGCACAGATAATTTTGAAATTCACCGTTTCAGAAACTAAAGGATTGTGGGTAGAGCTTACACCAAAATATTTTGATTGGTCAAGAACGTAAATAACATAAGGTCATTGGTTGAAAATCGATTGTCTGTACACAAAATTTCAAAGACAATCTCTGTACCCACAATTCCTCGGATTCTGGAACGGCGAATTGATGACCACTTTTGGTCACATATTGTACCGACAAGGAAAACAGAATATCTGACATAAACAGTTAGTGGTATCCTTCTATAGTTATCCTGGAAATTTATATAACAGACATTAGACATAATAGTAAAAATAGAAGTTACAATTCAAATTATTTTTTTCAGCTGCAAGATGCATTTTATCACATGACAGTTTAATGGTGCTTTCCAAACAACTTTCAGAAGTCGACTTGAAAAAATTGTCTATACGACTAGGAGTAGAAGAAGACATTATCAACAAGTTTAGGGACCAAGCTGATGGAGATAGGGTCAGGACAAACTTTCAAACACTTTGTGAATGGCGTGGGAAAACTGGAAGATCATCAATGGTTGACTTCTTGATCTCGTCACTTATGACGTCTGGCAGAATGGATTGTGCAAACATCATTAGTCATGTTAGGACCATTCCTAGAGGATTACAAGGGGAAGACTTTTACAAAAAACAATAAAAGTGAAATGTTCTTCGTTGCTGAATATGCTCTCAGAATATGTCCCCATCCCAATAATTATTTGGAATTTCCATTTCATACTGTAAGCAAACTGAAGCCTTAAGTTATACAATTTTTGCTGAATTTTCCTATATTCATCATTGAATATTAACTATTGTCAGGGTTGCCACACATCCTGGAAAAACCCTTGAATTTCATTTTGGTATTCAAGGGCCTGGAAAAGACCTGGAATTTCAAAATATTTGGAAATATTGAAAAACCCTGGAATTTGAAAAAAAGTTAATATCGATAGGCAGTATCTAAGCAAAGTTTACAAAATAATTTTCACAACCTAGAATTTGTGGATTATTTTGGCATTGAAAATAAGTAGAATATCCTTGAAAAGTCCTGGAAATATCCTTGAAATTTGAGACATCAAAATAGTGGCAACCCTGTATTGTAAAATCCCCCTCTGCCTAATAAGATAAAATATGTTTATTTAGAAGCTTTATTGAAACAGGTTGACAAAAATGTAATGCTGCCTTCATTGTTATATCTGCACAGATTTGAATCATATAAGTGTATTTGTTTATGAATTGAATAATTATGTTATTTTATTTTGCACTAAATTAATCAATTATTTATTTTTGTTATCAACTCTGTTTTACACAAGAGGCCCACATGAGCCTGTATCAGTCACCTGGTGACTGGTTTTATTCATTGTGACCAGAGGCCCATTGCATAATTAATCCATCTATACATCAGTTTGCCAGATGTTACAGTTTCTGAGAAGATATTCATATATTTGTAGACATCTCAGATAATGTAGAAACATACATGTATAAATCACAAAGGGGACCATCCCAAGTAATATTGTGATCAAATTGGGTTAACATTGTTCAAGTTGTTCCAGCTCAGGAGATCTTTCAATGCATTTCTCCTATGTTAAGCTATTATCCTCACTGGCAGTCATCTGGAATGAGTTAGTAACAAAATAATCACAATCTTTGAAGGAACACCCAAGGCCTTTTATCATTACATTTAGTTAAAATTGTTCAGTGTTTCAGAGATCTTTGAATGCATTTCCCATTAGGTCTTAGTTAAACTACATTCCCAGCTGGCAGCCATCATGGATGAGGAAGGAACTTAAAAATCACAAAATTGAAGAGACCATCCAAAGAATATTGTGTATGGTTCCAATTGGATCAGTCGTTTCCGACATGAAAGATCTTTGCAGGGGACCATCTAAGAACTATTGTGACTAATAATGAATGAACAGATGTGGAGTAAATGCACATGACCAAAACAAAATCTTTACAAATACATGGTAAAAACAAGCAAAGGAACAACGCTTTCATTGTTGTTCTTCATCATGAAGTCACCATTAGGCCTTCAACAAAGAGCTTAGCTCATACCTCAAAGTAAGTTCAAGACAGCCTCTAGCACCGGAATTCTTTGCTAAATGTCGAACAACGCTACATCCATGTCTTTTCTGGTCATCAATGTGGAATTGTCAACAAACATTACGGTAATTACGGTAATTAAACTGGCAAAGTGTTCTTTTAATCACTGTCATCTGTTGCCCGACAAAAGCAATTAGTGTCTTAAGCTAGTGGATGATTACAACATATAGACAAACACAAACACAAACAAAGTATGGCTCCAATTGGTTTAATAGTATACAAGGAGAAGATCTTTGAATACATTTCCCATTGGGTCCTTTGTTAAACTATGTTCCAAGCTGATAGCCATCTTAGATGAGGTGTGAACAAAAAAATCACAAACTTTGAAGGGCACGATCCAAGGACTCTTGTAACCTAGTTTGGTTCTATTCGGCTCTTTTGTTTCACAGAGGATCTTTGAAGGGTCATAAGTTAAAAAATGTTCCCCACCGGTGGCCATCAAGTATGATTCTAGTTGACAAAGTGGTTTCAGGAGGAAAATCTTTATATGAAAAGTTAACATCAGACAATAGATGCCAAGTGGCTGTAGCCAGGTGAGCTAAAAACATAAATTTAAAACTCAATCTCCTGAGGATGACTGTGGTTAAGATTTATTGAGTAGTTTCAGATTTGTATGTTTATCATACTATAGGGAAACGGAATAGAGAAAGGGGAGGTTTGGTACCAATGGCAGCCAGTTATATCCCCCGCTAATTGAACCCTGAATCAATATGGCAAGTGTAAACTTAAGTGTATGTGGACACAATACAAGTATGGACACATAGATATACCTTCCCTCTTTTTACCACAAATTATTCAAAGAAAAGTTAACTCCTCTTCAAAATTTCAGACAGCAACAAAACTACTTCATGCAAATCTTCAGGTGGTATGCTACAACTGTGTAACATTTCATCAAAATCCAAGCATCTGTTAAGGAGAACATGAGCTGACAAGGTTCCTCCTCCCCCCTTTTTGAGAAAATATTCAAAGACAAATTATCTCCCCTTCAAAATTTCAGAAAGCTACAATTTTACCTCGTGCATATCGTCAGATGGTGTACTACAACAGTGTAACATTTCATCAAAATCCAAGTAGCCGTTTAGGAGAACATGGGCTGACAATGTTCGTCCTCCCCTCTTTTTTGAGAAAATATTCAAAGACAAATTATCTCCCCTTCAAAATTTCTGTTAGCAACCATATGACTTCATGCTTATCTTCAGGTGGTGTACTACAACTGTGTAACATTTCATCAAAATCCAAGCAGCCATTTAGGAGAACATGCGCTGACAAGCTACATGGACGGACAGACGGACGGACGGACAGATGGATGGACGGACAGAGTGATTCCTATATACCCCCCCCCCCAAAACTTTGTTTGCGGGGGGTATAATAAACCTGTTCAATCCTACCTCTAGCTTGTGCTAGTGACCGTACCAAGTCCAGCTATTCAAAGTTCTTTTCGTTGTTTACATTTTTCTTGTCTTTTTATTTGTGTTGTTACATGTAATTGTGATTTTAGGCCATTGTAGGTGTTTTCTGTTGAACTGAAAAATTGTATGTAATGTGAAAAGTTGCAAGTCTGCAACTCTGGACTGACAGTTTTGAACTCTAAAAATATTCTGGTCTTTTTTTCTTTGGTTATGTTGGGATGATGACCCTGGGATGTTTTGGAAGTTCATAATGTTCAAACCGTAAGTTTCAGAAATTAGAAGCTCAGAGACCGAGCCTGAATTGCTAACCTGACAAAATACTTCTATAAGCCATGCGTCAATACTGATGTTTCTATACGACCCCAAAAAATTTGAGGTTGTATAATGGTATGGCGCCATCGTCATCTGTAGACATTTGTTTTTTGTCAATAAATTATGTTTCAGTTGTTCAATTGTTATGAAATTTTAACACAATGTTCTTGAGCACAAAAGGAAGGCTGGGTTTGGTTTTGGAGATTGGACCCTTCCTGTTTTTAAACAAGAGGCTCTCAAGAGCCTGTATCGCTCACCTGGGACCTGCAGCACTATAATTCCAAATTGATGGTCCGTCTTTGGTGGTGTATGTACATAAGAATCAGAAACTTTTTATAAAATTTAATAAAAATTGTTCAAGCAGTTTCAGAGAAGATTTTTGAATGCAGTTTCCAAACTTAAGGGACTAAGTTAATCTACGTTCCCTGCTGGCAGCTATTTAACATAAAACTTTGAAGAGGGTCACATAAGGACTATCATATCAAAATTCTACTGAAATTGTTCAAGCAGTCTCAGAGGAGAAGATCTTTTTATGCATTTCCCACTGGTTCCAATGTTAAACTATGTTTTGCTACTGGTGGCCATGTCGGAAGACGGATCAGCACCAAAGTAACAAGCTTGGTCAAATCAAAATCTCACAAGTTTCATTTATGCAATGTTTAAATTGAATCCATTCAATGGTTTTCCATGATATCTTTGTATGCACTTCCCCATTGCTGGCAGCCATGTTGGATGATGGATCAGAACTGAAGTAACAACACTTGGTCAGCTTCTCATAAGCAAAGTTTGGATTACGCAGTTCTCTAGAAGAAGATCTTTTGTTAACTTAAGTTCACAGCTGGTGACACTTGGTCAGCACCTGACAGGCATCATTCATGTCATGTTTGATTTAAATCCATTTAGCAGTTCTCTAGAAGATCTTTGTGTGCATTTCCCATAGGGTCCAATGCCGTCCGCATGTAAGATGACAGATTGGCACCAAAGTAATAACACTTGGTCAGCACCTCATAAAATCATTCATGCCATGTTTGGTTCAAATCCATTCAGTGGTTCTAAAGTAAAAGTTCTTTGTATGCATTTTCCCATAGGGTCCAATGTTAAAATTAAGATCCCCGCTGGCGGTCATGTTGGATGATGGATCGGCACTAAAGTAACAACACTTCGTCAGCACCTCATAAGCATCATTCATGCCAAGTTTCCTTCAAATCCATTCAGTGGTTCTCAAGAAGAAGTTCTTTTTATGAATTTTCCCATTAGGTCAAATGGTAAACTAAGTTCCCCGCTGGCGGCCATCTTGGAAGCGGTTGGAAAACTTGAGTGTGTTCAATAAAATATAGTCCTTAACATGCTGAACATTTTTGCATTTTAAACTTGACCTCTATCTCAAAGCGTTTTGAAATATAGGACATAAAGTAAAAAATCACGAAAAATTTGACCAATAAAGGACCACAACTCATATATAGGTACTTGGATTTTCTTCAAAATATCCATGTGGGTAGATCTTAACATGCTGAACATTTTTGCAATTTAAACTTAACCTCTATCTGTTATAGTTTTTTCAATAAAAAATAAAAAACATCAAAATTTTGAAAATTTTACGGAAAAAGGGCAATAACTTAGACGGGTTGTCACATTTTCTTCAAAATTTCAGCATAGGTAGATCTTCTCATGCTCATTTTTACCCTATGTCAGATTTTTGATATCTGTAACGGTTTTTGAGTTATTTGCCAAAAACTGTAATTTACCCCTATGTTCTATTTTTAGTAACGGCAGACATGTTGTTTGACCTAAGACATACAAAATAACAAATTTGAAACTAGATACCCTAGTGATGATTCAGCTAAAGTTTGGTTCCATTTGACCCAGTGGTTTCAGAGGAGAAGATTTTTGAAAGTGAGCTAACGACGGACGGACAATGGATTGACGGAAGGACGACGGACGCCAAGTGATGGCAAAAGCTCACCCTGGCATAGCCAGGTGAGCTAAAAAGGGGCCAAAAAGGACAAAATTTGGTGTTTTCAGATATATAGCTGTAGAGTTTTTATTGTTTATCAGATTTTGATGGGGTTTCTTTCAATGTGCTCCTTAGCAAATTTCCAATCAGCAGTATGCAACCGATTTCACCTCAAATGTACCGTTCACAAGATAAATGGGGCATAAAAGGGGCAAATCTCAAAAATTTTAATTTTTTATTTCTAGTCCAATTTTGATGCAATTTTTTTCATTGGATTCCTTATGAAAAATTAACATAGCGCTAAACTATTAGATTTTTGATAACTTGATTGGAGCTTTAAGGGGCCAAACGGGGCCAAAATTGCAAATGTGCAGATTACCTAAAATTTTTATTTTCATTGGATTTCGATGAGATTATTTTCTTTAGATTCCTCTTGTTGTAAGCTTTTCAGCTGTATGCCAACGGATTTTCATAAGACCGCAAAAAATTTGAGGTCGTATAAGTGTATGGCGCTGTCGTCGTCAGCGTCATCGTCGTTGTCATCGTCTGTAGACACTTTTGTTTTTGGTCAATAACTTAAGTTCTAGTTGACCAGTCCTTATGAAATTTTACCACAATGTTCCTTGGCACAAAAGGAAGGATGGGGTGGGTTTTGGACATTTTGGCCCCTCCGGTTTTCAAAAAAAGGGGCCAAAAAGGGTAAAATTGGGCGTTTTCACATATTTGGCTGTAGAATATTTACTATTTATTGGATTTTGATGGGGTTTCTTGCGTTGTGTTCCTAATTAAATTTCCTATTAGTAATATGCAACGGATTTTATATGGCATGTACCGTTCAGGAGATAAATGGGGCCCAAAAGGGGTGATTTTCAAAAAATTTTATTTTATTTTAGTCCGATTTTGATGCAGTTTTTTGCAATGGATTCCTTTTGAAAATAAACATAGAGGTGCACCATCAGATTTTTGACAATTTGTTTCTTTTCTGAGCTATGAGGGGCCAAATGTGGACAAAATTGCAAATTTGAAGATTACCTAAAATTTTTATTTTTCATCGGATTTCGATTGGGTTTTTTCTTGGAATTCCTCCTGATATAAGCTTACAGCAGTATGTCAACAGATTTTGCATAGCTCTTACCGTTTCCAAGCTACAAGGGGTCAAAGGGGTCAAAATTGCAATTTTTCGAAATATGTGAAACCCTAATTTTTCATTTGATTTCGATAGGAATTTCTTCTTTGGATTCCTCTTGATATAAGCTTTCTGTATATTGTTGACATACCTCTTGCCTTTTCAGATATATATACCCCAGTATAAGGAATTATAAGAGCTAATTTTCCTTAGTTTGTGTGCAGCTAATTACTGGGTCAAGCTCTTTATTGTGTGCATTTAATTACTGTATCAAGCTCTTTACTGTGTCCTCATTCATTTTGAATTACACTTCTACAAATTCAGTGTTCAACATGCTGCGGTCGTATCATGCTGCGCTGGGTGTAGCCCTTTATTCCTAGCTCTTATGCTTTCCAAGCTATAATGGGTCAAACAGGCCCAAATTGCAATTTTTCTAAATATGTAAAATCTTAATTATTCATCAGATTTCAGTGGGATTTTTTCTTTGAATTCCTCTTTTTGTAAGCTTTGTGTCCATCTAGTTACTATTTCAAGCTCATAACTGTGTCCACATTCACTTCAAATAACACTTTTTTCAAATTCAGTGGTCGACATGCTGCCCTTGGCATAGCCCTTTATTTTCCCATAGGATCTAATGTTAAGTTAAAAGTTTGGTTGAATTGGCTTCAGAAGTTTCAGAGAAGATCAAAATGTAATTTTATTTAGGTTACAATGCAAAACTATGTTCCATGCTGGACGTCATGCATGTTTTTGTCAGACCCGACTGAAATGTGCTGCCTTTATATGAAAAAGAAAGGAAATGGGGGTAAATGTCAAGGAGACAACATCCCATATCCAGGTTAAAACTACCAAAAACAAAACATCTAGGGGTCACCGTATGGTCTTCAACACAGTGAGGAACCTCACACCATATAGTAAGCCCTAAATGGCCCCAAAAAGGTAAAAAAGTGAATAAATCAATGGAAACAAACCACATCGAATAACCCAAATATCAAGAAACTAAAATTTTATAAGAAGACAAGGACAAGCCAATGACCAACATATTCCTGACTTGGGACAGGCGCAAAAATTGTGGTGGGGTTAAACTCGTTTTCTTGGATCCAAACCCTCCCCTATGTGTGGGGAATGGCTAAAAATAAATACACAAAAAGACCCACAGTAAAAATCAAAATAGAAAAAAGTCAAACTTACCAAGACGAGTACCCTTACAATGAAGTACATAAAACATGAAGACAATACACACAGGCACTGTCCAGACAAATGCTCGCAGTTACTGACAGCTAGCTAAGGACATAATTTCCGTTGACTATGATATCAAGCCTTCTTACATATGAAATTTCAATTGAAATACTTTTAAATAGATTTGGTATAACAACATCATCAATTATGAAAGAAGAACATGATATTGTGCAATGCCAAATACTGCCAATATGAAAAATTGTTTAAATTTAGTTATGGTGTAAAGCATTTAGGAGATGATCAATATTTTTGCCAACAAAAACCAGAAGTAAAGATTTAACAACAATCCTGTATTTATATCCTTTATGAATAAGTTTGTTCAACGGATTAATAAGTTTGGAAGGACAATTTTTGAATTTATGCGCTTTGTAAATGATATTTCCATAGAAATTTGGATGCGAAATGCCCTGATGTATAAGAGCCCTGCATGTAGAACCAAATTTTCTTAATAAGTCAATGTATCTATAATAAAATTTAGAGAATGTTTTTATCAATTTATGATATCTAAACCCTTGATGCAGAAGTTTTTCAGTGAGACAAAGATTTCGGTCGTTGAAGTCAGAAACATTACTACATACTCGTGCATATGGAACAAGTTGTGAAATGTAGACCCCGTAAGAAGGGGCTAAAGGAACATCGCCGTCGAGATGGGGGAAATTAACTAAATGGAATGAGAAATCATCCCTTTTATCATAAACCTTAGTGTTTAACTTTCCTTGATTTATTGATATATCAAGATCAAGAAAAGGAGTACAAGTGAAGACCCTAAAAGATGTCTCGCCCGTCCCTGCTGGCCTCTAAATTGATGTGAAATTGAGGTCAAGGACAAAAGTCACCTGCCAGACTGACATGTACTACCCAAGACCAACCTACATACCAAATATTATCAACCTACCACTTCTAGTTATTGAGGAATGGACTTAAGCAGAAAAACTTAACGTGACCACTAGACCGTGAAATTGAGGTTAAGGACAGAAGTCACCTGCCAGACTGTTATGTACTACCCAAGACCAACCTACATACCAAATATTATCAACCTACCACTACTAGTTATTGAGAAATGGACTTAAGCAGAAAAACTTAACGTGGCCACAAGACCGTGAAATTGAGGTCAAGGACAAAAGTCACCTACCAGACTGACATGTACTACCCAAGACCAACCTACATACCAAATATTATAAACCTACCACTTCTCGTTCTTGAGAAATGGACTTAGGCAGAAATACTTAACGTGGCCACTAGACCATGAAATTGAGGTCAAGGACAAAAGTCACCTGCTAGACTGACATGTACTACCCAAGACCAACCTACATACTTAATATTATCAACCTACCACTTCTAGTTATTGAGAAATGGACTTAAGCAGAAAACTTAACGTGACCACGTGAAATTGAGGTCAAGGACAAAAGTCACCTGCCAGACTGACATGTACTACCCAAGACCAACCTACATACCAAATATTATCAACCTACCACTTCTAGTTATTGAGAAATGGACTTAAGCAGGAAACTTAACGTGGCCACTAGACCGTGAAATTGAGGTCAAGGTCACATATCGTTATGTCTGTCAGGTAGCACTTGATTAGTACTACCACTGGACCAAATATGATGTTCCTAGATGAAAGGGTTTTTGAAATATCCTGCATTTAGTAAAAGTTAACACCGTCGCCGTCTTCATACTTTGCACGCATGTGTCTCGTTTTCGCGACTTTCGTCGCGGGCGAGACAATAATCACTGCTGCTATTGGATTTACTTAAAGTAAGTTCTGCAGGATAAATTTCATCTGTAAATTTAGAAAATTCAGGATTATTTAAAGCCAAAATATCGTCCAAATATCTATATGCATTGTTAAATTTATCCACTAAATGCTGTTTAGAAGGGGATTTTTTGAATTTTTTCCATGAATTGTGACTCGTAGCAATAAAGAAATAAATCTGCTATGAGAGGTGCACAGTTTGTACCCATGGGATTACCTATTTTTTGCTGATAGACTGTATCACCGAAACGAACAAAAATATTATCAAGAATAAAATTTAATGCTTTTATCATATCCTGACATGTCCAGTTGGTATATTTGTCATGTTTGTAGTCACTGAAAAACAATTTAAATGTATTGCAACAAATGTACCGGTACGTACATCCTGATTTTCTATGGACCATTCGATCAAATACGAAAATTTCTCTTTGATGAGTGTATGTGGTAATGTAGTATAGAGGTTAGAAAAATTATAGCTATCGACGGAGGTGTATGCTTCATTAACAGATCGAAGTCTTTCCAAAACTTCTACCGAATTTTTAACACTCCAAAAGTAGTTAATTCCACTGTATCCATAACATTTGTTGCTAAAGTTAATGACAAGATTTTTTATGGTAGTAAGTGCACTGGTCAATAACATAGAAATATGTGTAGTTGAACATTTACTTGATGCTGAAATAACACGAAATTTGAAAGGATTTTTGTGTAGTTTAGGAAGCCAATACATAGTAGGAATGCTTTTATAATTAGAAGTTGCTTTAAGTTCAGCTGTAGCTATCATGTGATCATCAATTATTTGTGTTTCTGTTGACTTGGTAGCTTGAAATGTACTAGAATTGGTAATTTCATTCCGAAGCTCCTCAATGTAATACTTACGTCAAACAACGACAGAAAACTCATTCCAATTCAGCTTGGTTAAATTTGCTTAAATATTTCAGATTAGATAATGAAAATGATTATTTTCCCATAGAGTCCAATATTAATCTATGTTTTGTACTAGCAGCTTTGTTTTTTTGTGGGATCAAAAGGAAATGAGTACTCTTTGTTGAGGACCTTCAATACATCATTCCTGTAAAGTTTAGTAAAATTTGTTTCATTAGTTCAAAATGATGTTTTTCCCAATATGGTCCAAGGTTCACCCCTGACAGACTGGCGGCCATGTCTTTTTGTCGAATCGGATTGAAATGAAAAGTCCATGTAAAGGACCTTCCATACATCATTCCTGTCAAGTTTGAGTGAATTTTTTTCAGTGGTTTCAGAGAAGATGGAAAATAGGATTTTCCCACTAGGTCCAATGTTAAACTATGTGACACTAAAATTGTTTTTGTTTTGTAAATAAATGTGTTAAAAGCAAACTATTTGTCATGCTGGCAGCCATGTTTTTTGTCGAATCGGAAATAAATGAGTAATCTTTGTAAAGGACCTTAGCTAGATCATTCCGAAAGAATTTAGTCATATTTTATTCGTTAGACAGAGCAGATGATGAAAATGATAGGGTACAATGTTATAAATAGCTTACACGGTACAACTCATCTATATGAAGCTTGAGACTAAATATTAAATCATTTCCACTTATAAAAGCAGAGAAAACTTTGTCGAAAATTTTCATTAGAAGTGGTATATAACTAAGTATCAACATACCTATGCATCGGTAAACAGGAAGTAGTAGCGCAACAAACCTGAAAATAGCTAACACGGTACAACTCATCATCATGAAGCTCCAGACCAAATATGAAATCATTTCCACTTTTGGAAGAAGAGAAAACTTTGACGAAAAATTTTCATTAGTAGTGGTATATGAAACTAAGTATTAATGTATCGTCAAACAGGAAGTAGTAGCGCCACAAACATGAAAATATCTGACACTGTACAACTCATCATTTGGAAGCCTAATGCTAAATATCAAATCATTCCCACCTATAGAAGCCGAGAAAACTTTGACAGTAAAAGTGTTACGGACGGACGCAATGACGGACGGATGGACGGACAGACGGACGGACACCACCATCACTATATACCATCCGCTTTTACAAAGCGGGGGTATAACTAAGTTTCTGTGCTAGTGGCCATATTTTTTATTGTATCATAACCAAATAAGCCAATATTTGTAAAGGACCTTCCGTATACCATTCCTGTAAAATTTGGTTGAATTTGTTTTAATGGTTTCAGAGGAGAGAATGAAATTGTGAAAAGTTAATGCAGACAACAGACAATGGATGCCAAGTGATAGCAAAAGCTCACTCTGACCCTTTCAGTGAGTTGAGCTAAACAAGTGTAGACACAGAAATGTCTCACCTGCAAATGCATATATTTATAGACATAATAATAAACCTAATCACTGAACTGTGAAATTGAAGTCAAGGTTACATGACAGGTGTCAGACAAGATCACACTCACCTAGATGTAATTAAAGACAATATACAACAAATGTGTATGTAAGTTTCTGAGAAATGGCCATTAATGTAAGCAGTTAATAAAGTCACTCAAGCATGAAACTGAAGTCAAGGTAACATGAAAGGAGTCAGACTGGCATGTATAAAGGAAGATGTAACAGTACATCATATGATGATGAGAGCAGGTGTGACAGATGCTTAGAAATGATTAAAAATATAAATTGTTAACAAAGTCACTCAACCATGAAATTGAGGTCAATGTTACATGTCAGGTGTCAGAATGGCAAGTACACACCTAGATGTAACACTAAACCATATATAGCAAGTTTAGGTGAAGTTGTTGAGAAATGGACATGAATGTGCAATATCAACAAAGTCATTGAACCATGAATTAAAGGTCAAGGTAGGGTGACACGGGTCAGACTTTCATATAACCACAAAAATGTAAAAATAGACCATATATGGTGCACCTTTGAGTTCAAGTTACAGATTAATAAGTATTTATTCCAAAAGTTCACTAAGGTAATGAAACATGAAATTGGGTCAAGGCTACATGACATGTGTCAGATTGGCATGCATCCTCATACAGTACAGCCAGAAACTTATTAATTATGACAAATCACTGTGATAGACATATCACTCTGATGAGTGAAAAGTGTATATTTTATTTCAAGCTTGATCTATCAACATGCTCTCTAATTTTGCATATTTAAAGTGATCCAATCTACCACTTAACATGCAAAAAGAAATTATTTAGATAAATCAATCAGGAAAAAAGATATATTCCTTTAACAAGAGGCTCTCAAGAGCCTGTATCGCTCACCTGGACCATGGCTGACATAAATAAAAGGCATTTCCAATAGGAAACACAAAATTTAACAGAATACCTTGGTTTCAATGGCAACCGAAAGCTCCACCATCCATTACAACCCATAACAGAACACCATTCAAAAAAAATTTGGGCAGGGCTTCCCCTTATAATCAAGGTAATACATGTTGCTGAAATTAAAACATTCAGACCACAATTCAAATAAAAATTCAAAAATGGGTCAAAGACTCAAATGGCCGGGTGGCGTTTTGGTGCTTCTAGCTATAAAATGTTGTTTTATCGCTGTGTATAGAATATATGATGAAAATATTGATAAAACATGACTAATTTAAAAGGTCTGGCAAAATATGAAAAAAATATTGGAAATAATTCAATAAAGTCAGGTGCACATCTTCAAAATATATAGAAACATTCTGTGAAGTTTCAAAGGTCAGAGATGAAATTGTAGGATGAGTTGATTTCACAAAAATAGGTACCCTTTGTTGAAAATGTCAATGAAAATGACTAAGTTCCAAAGTCCATAAAAATAGGAAAAAATTTTCAAAATAACTCCAAAAAGGGAGGTGCACATCTACAATATATATAGAAACATTTTGTGAAGCTTCAAAAATGTAGGTTGAAAACTGTAGGAGGAGATGATTTCACAAAATCAGTATCCCATTCCCCCCCCC